>PVIY010001246.1:0-157697 GCA_004026745.1 Myrmecophaga tridactyla
CATCCCTCGGCTGCTGACATCCCTGGGCACACGGCGCCCATCCCTCGGCTGACACCCCGGGCACACGGCATCCACCCCTCAGCTGCTGACATCCCCAGGCACACAGCATCCATCCCCTGGCTGCTGACATCCCCGGGCACATGGGGTCCATCCCCTGGCTGCTGACATCCTGGGCACGCGGCGTCCACCCCCCGGGGAAACACCCAGGAGAAGCGTCGCTGGTGCATGGGGCGTGTACAGCATCAACTTCACTGCCTAGTGCCAAAATTATTTTCCAAAACTGTCATCAACAACTAACATCCCACCAAGAGTGTATAAAACCTGTACTGCTGGCTCCCCATGCTTGGCGATAAGTGACGCGGTCTGTCTGGTTCGCTCTTCACCTCTGGGTACCAGATCACCTCAGGTCAGGCTTGCGGGCATCATCGGGTTGCTGCCATGGAGAAGTGTCTTTCGGCGTGTGTCTGGCCATGAGCTTCTCCCTGGTGCGATGCCGTCTGCCCGCCGGCCTGCATGTCAGCCATCTGCAGGCGGCCTCCACTTTCTTACCGCAGCAGCCGGGTCTGGCTGCATGTCCCTGCTCCCGTGGAGGCAGATTCTAGGTCCCAGTGGACTCAGACCAGAAAGGGGACGGTCAGACACTGGACTCAGAGCTGCAGGTGTGTTTGCAGGTAGAGGGGGCCACAAGGTTATTTTTGAAAAGATAACACCATCCTGCAAGCTGAGACCGGTCACGAGCTTACCACCCTGTAGTGGCTGCCTTAGGGGAACTGGGTTCTGAGTGCCAAGTGCGGCAGGTTCAGTCCCAGCCTGGGGCTGCAGGACGAGCAGCGGTTGCCCCTGCCATGCGGACACCCCGTGCCCGGGACAGGCAGCGATGCCGGGAAGGTGGCTCAAGTGAGAGCAGGCGCCCACAGCTCCTCTAATGCACATGCTGCCCTAAGGATAAATGCTCTCCTTTACCCGGGAATCCACTTGCTGTGAATAACCCGCTCCTCGACAACCCCCTGCTCTTCTAACAGCACCTCCTGAGCGAAGGCCAGTCCTGGCCAGGTCTGGGGACACTCCGGGGCTCAGCTCTGGGGAGCAGGCATGGCTGTCCCTGCACCCAAAGGACCGCACACTCTGGGCAGGGGTGGGGCACGGTCAGCCCTGCTCCCCAGGTCGATCACTCGGCCTTTGCGTACCCCAACTATTAATTCAGCCTCATTTACTTTGAACAAAAGATAAAAATAAAATGTGAATTTTATTTTATTTTCCCCTTTCCCATAAATACCCTTCTCGAGGCATTATCAGGAAAAACTATTTACAGTTGGGTAAACGCTTCATACATGACAAGCTCTTACTCGTCATACGTGCCATGGCCTCGGAAACTGTCGCGCTCACAAGCATAAGCATCAATTCCTGTGCACACGGGCGGAGGCACAGAGACATCGGGTGGTTTGCCAAGATCAAGAGCAGGTCACCGCAGGACCGAAGCCTCTCTGGGCACACACCAGGGACTGTGTCACACCCATGCTCTGCGGGCGGCCACCTGGGGAGATGGACAGACACGCTGCACAGTGCCTTTGGGGAAATGCACCGAAAGGCAAGCTCAGCCCTGGATCACAGGCAGGAGCGGCTGAAACTGGAGCATGCTGAGCGCTGATGGGCTCCCACCGGTGAGTCCATGCACAGCCCCAGGGGACGGAGGGTGAAACTGCAGCAGGAGAGCAAGGCGGGGGAGCCAGGCTGTGCGCATGGAGAGACCATGGGGCAGAATTCGATATTTGTTTTTCTTTTCTTTTGAACTATGGAAACGGCCATCTTCAGTTTCTAATTGTGTTTTCCTTCCTATGTCCTAACATAGTAATCAGTTCCAGCCCTTCCATAAAATCTAAGGCATGCACATAAGCCTCGGCTTCATGGCTTTGTTTAGGATTAATGGATGGGACGAAAGGGAAAGATGATCTTCTCCCGCCAGTCTTTTTGGAAAACAGCGAAAGCAGTGGACAGTCAAGCGTGGGGGGCAGCTTTCCCACCAGGGACCAGAGCAATGCAGTGGACAGCTGGAAGTACTGCCAGTGTTGAAAGTTTCAGGGCAAGTATGCACTGCTGAGAAGCAGCTTCAGGGAAACAACTCTGTTATGCACGTAAAAGAAACCTTAAAAATACTAGAGGACAGTAACTACGACCAGGGAGAGCAGGTGGCCCTCCAAGTTGAATGAAAATCTCCATGAAAGCAACGATGTTGTCTGTAACGCTCCATCTATGTCCTCCCATTCTTTCTACTTCCTTCATCAAAAGTTGCGAGGACGTGTTTCAAATCTTCTCACCTAGTTCAGTAATGTTAGAAAAGTAGGGCCATGTTGTGGATATATATGGAAAAGTTCACCAACGTGTTATTTCAAGTCTCAATTTGTTTTTGCACAAATTCTTCGTATCACAGACTTGATGTTTTTGGGGGGTTTGCATCATTATGAAATACCTACTGAATAAAATGTTAATTATCTTTGCATACACATACATATGTCATCTACCTCCAAACATATATTCATTGGAAATTATAAGAAAAAGTTAATACTAACTATGCTTTCTCTTCTTTGTATGCAAAATTCCAAATGTTTTCAGAGAGACACCCATATATGTGAAGGTATAAATGGATTGTGTAATGATTCTTAAATCCTAGCAAGACACCCTGAAGTAACTAAATTTAACAGAACTGTCCTAAGTGCTGGCTTTTGAAACAAAGCAAAGATTTCAGAAAAACAATTTTAAGTAATTTACATTTATGCATCTGCAAAATATGTTTACTTGCCTACCTGTGACTTGCATACTGATTGGAAGTAAATTTCAGAAGACAGAGGGAGTCAACTGGGGGGCATCTTACAGAACAAGGCACTCTCATTTAATTGGCTCTAATTCACTGTCCTGCTCTGTTCGCATTCATAAAATGATCTTAGAAATTTAACAGTGTCTAAGCTGCTTAGAAAAAATAACATATTTTGTTGATAGAATGTTTAGAAGGAAAAATTGGGAAGTTTCAAAGAAGCAGCATATAGCAGAGAACTCTAAGAAGAAATAGAAGGTGCTATATCTCAGCCAAAATAAATTATCTAGCGCCAAGACAACACTGTGTCCTTAATCATTTTACAAAGTAGAGAAGCATTTTTCAAGCACTGAGATATCTGTTTAAAATTATTGTACGAGTTTTCCCAAATGATGTTTACTGCTACATGGATAGACTAGTAATAAAAAAGCATAAATGTACTCTAAAATCTCTAAACTCTCTGCTAGCTTATATCTGTGAAAATAAAATTGTTCACCATTTCACCATGTCTACGTAAACACAGTAAATCGCAAAAGATTCATTTATTTGTTCCTCTCATATTTTGTGCTCAAACGTAGAAACAAAATGAAATTTGTTTCCCTTCTAATTATGATCACTCATTTTTCTTAATTTATCTTCTACTTAAATATCTTGCATCACAAGATGGAGGCAGTAAATGGAGAGTTAATGCTCAATAGATACAGAGATGATGTTTGGATGATAGAAAAGTTTTGTTAATGGATGGTAGAGATGATAGCACAACATTGTAAACACAATTAACAGCACTAAAATATATATTTGAATGTGGTTTAAAGGGGAACTTTCAAGATGCACATTAAGTTACTAGAATAAAAATTAAAGAAAACATGGGACCCTATGGTACATGAACTGTAATGTAAACTATGGACGATGGTTAATAGCTAAATTATATTAATATTCTTTATCAAAAGGTACCACACTAGTTAAAAGTGTTAATAGTAAGGCAAGCAGTGCTTGTGTGTGTGCGGGGGGGGGGGGCAGTGTAATATGGGAAGTGTATTTTCTGCATGACTTTTCTGTAGACCTACAACTTCTCTAACAGAAATTTTAAAAACTCATGACACAAAATTACCTCACAAAACTTGACTTATATCATGAATTTCAAGTCTTGTTCTCCACCTTCATGTATATATATATATAGTTTTATATATATATAAAAGTTTTATATATATATAAAACTTTTGACTATAAAGAGAAATTAGCTCAAATTCAAATTAAGCTAACAACGTTATTAATTTTTACATTTTATCTAATACTTTTGGCTTATCTGAAAAATAATTTACATGAAAACCCAGAAAAATTTAAGTGCTCTGCCTCTAGACTGAAGAATTTTCTATATTCACTTATCATTCAAGAGCCACATGCCTCTCTAACTTTGGTAAAATTTTATTTAATGAATGACCCCCAGCGAAGTCAAAAAGAGTCAAGATAACTCATTAAAAATATGACCCCTAAAATCCTTAGGGCTATGAATGCTGATGAAAAGAAATCCCTGAATTCACATGAAGGCACTATTTACCTTTCTTTTTAACCTCAAGTCACGATGTCACTTCGAGTGCTGGCTCTCAGAATGATAATCCCATCCTGACGAGCACAAAGAATGACACGTGCTCTCCTGCTCCCTGAGCGTCAGCACAGAGGCGCCCGAAGTCAGGTGAAGGGGTGTCTGCAGAGCGCAAAGAGCACATTTTGAATGGGAAATAAAACGTGCCAGGACCTGTAATCCATAACACGTCCAACGAGTCCATGATGGAAATGCGAATGTAAAAGTCTCAATAAACACGGCCAGATCCACTAAGTAAATCCATTAACAGTTGATCTAATTCATAAAAATAACTGAGTTTATACCGAAGTCATCCTTGAAGGATGGTGTTGGCCGCAGTGTGGAGCTGGGACTTAAAGGGCCACCAGAAGAACTGTTTCCATCCAGACCCATGGCCTCGCAGAACCGGGCAGGCAACTCCACCTTCAGCTCACACTCAAAATTTGCCCACAAATCTTCCCTTTGCCAATTCTTTGTATTATATGTTTACATGATTTTCTTCCTGTTTATACTTAAGCTACAATGAACCCTGGGATTTGCGATCTGCGTTTAAAAAGAAACAAGTTTATTTTGTGCCTACAATGAGCTATTCATTCATCATGGAGGACACAAACCTAACGTGAACCTGTATCCTAAAGCGGCGAGTGGCAGAAGAGAGAACTGCTAAGCTGGGCTTTGAAAGAGGTTCAGGATTTGGTTTTGCCCACAAAGGTGCAAGCATGTGTGTGTGTGTGCACGTGTGTGTGTTTTTGTGTGTGTGTTGGAGGTCTAAGAGGTGATGGGGAGGTGATTTTTCCAGGTGTGGGAAAAGACATAGATAACAAAAGGCATGGATAAGCGCATAGAAGACAAATGTGTATGGGCATCACGTGGCTACATTTGCTGGATGAGAAATAATTGAAGGGAACCTAAGCTCGGTGATGTGCTAAGTGGGAAAGCTGGAGCTAAGAATGATGTTCCTTAGAGGTGAAGGAGGGGCCCACGACACCTCAGCAGAAACATGCACAGGAGCAAGGAGCAGTTGCAACGGATGTTCTCAACAGAGATGCTATTGTCCCTGAGGAGACAGGAATTGGCTCTGGGAAGGTAAAATCTTAGATGCTGCAATGGATTGTGGCTTTCCAAATCTCAATGTTTGCCAGCAAAATCTTGTTCCCCAGTATTTTACTAATCTTTATGGGTTTTCCTGGGTATCACACAAGCAGCACTAACATGGTATTCCTAGAACACCATACAAAATGTATGCAAGATGATGTCACAAAAAGAGGGCATTGAAGAAAAAAAAGGGCAGTGGCTGGAGGACCTTCTCTTGGTCAGTTGCTCTATCCTAACACCGCACGCAGGGGCGGCCAGTGAGTGAACACCTGCTGCTCTTGGCAAAGCGAACTCAATTCTCAGTGATTTTCAGTCTAACGTGGGCTTTGAGAATTAAATAAAAACTTAATTCTACAAACTTAGTCCATCAACGGTTATTTCAATTGCTAAAAAGAAATAAGAATGTTGACAATATCGGAATGCATATCTAGCAGCCAGTTAAGTTAGAAATTGTTCTGCATATCAAACAAAATTAAAAGTTACATTTACTAAAAATAATTTTTGAAAATTTAGGTTTCTCAACTTTTTTCTTTTGCTGTTCAAAAACCAGTTTTGTATTATTTTTATTGCAATGCCATTATTATTGACTTATAGAAGTTGCTAATTTGCATGTGTTATTTGATACATTACAATTTATGTAATGTAAATAAATTCCATTAAGAGTTACCCAACAAATAGTTATAAAGCATATTTAATGTCAGTTTGAACATAATATGTCCGAAACTAGTAAAAATTATGCAAAAAAATAAGCAAAAGGATGCTAAAAAACAAAAACAGAATTTTATGGTATCAGATGCAGATATGCATGCTGTAAAGAGTGAAGAATAAAATAAGTGCTTACTTTAATAGCATTAATATTATAGTTTTAATTATCACCTATTCGTTGGTAAACTCCACAGAATGCCTCCCTCTAAGGGTCCTTAATTTGAAAAGCCCTCTCTGTTTTCTGCCATTCATCCAAATTTGACTTAACTTTCAAGATCCAGTTCAAATTTCTCTTCTTCCTCTAAACACTTTCTGGCCATAAACAGAGTCATAGCTGCTGAATTCCTAGAATACTACATGGTTTATTCTATATAGTTGGGAATTTCATCTTTTCTTCAATAGAAGACATGTTAACTACCTACTCTGGGTGAAGCACAAAGCTGTGTGCTGGAGAGAAGGCCACAAAACACGCTGCTGGTTGGAGAGTAGAAATGAATAAATACCCGGTCACCTTGCAGCAAAGGAATCAGAGGATTACTTACTCAGGACCTGTCCATGAACCCGAGAGATTTCTTTACTGGGAATGCACCACAGGAAATTTTCAGCCAGCTTAACTTCAGGGGAAACCTCAGAAAGAGGACAACTAAACATGGGAGAAAATCAGGTCTAAAGGGCAAGCTTTGGTGGCTTCTGGAAGGAAGGTCCAACAGATTTCTGTTGCTTCCTGCAGGCAGTTCAGCCCACTCTAAACTCACTCTGAGGTCCGTGAGAGCAGGGAGGATACTGGTGAGAGCCCACAGAATGGTGTCTGATGGCATGAAGGGAAGGAAGCAAGGGTCAAGGGTGTTGGGACTAAGCAAGAAACTCAGTACTCACAGAGGAAACTGTAGTCCTAAATTGCACAGAGATTCAGTTAGAAATTGGCAGTGTACATTAGAGCATAGCATAACCCTAGGTGTACAGCTTGTCTTTATTTATATCTTTCACCTAAGGGTATCCAGAGTGAAAGATTCACAGCAGAACTAGCCAAGAAGCTTTGGTGGATGCAACTCGTAGACTATTAGAAAATATTCCTAATTTCTTTACAAGATGTGAAGGAAGAGACATCCTAATCTAGAAAGTGTAAATGTAAGCCTAAATATTTACCTGCTGTTAAAAAAAAGGTTCTAAATATTTGTTTTAACAAACATTTCCCAAAGACTACAAATAAGACTCATTTATTCATCTCTCACAGAGATAAGAGAGCTAAGCTTATTACCATTTTAATTGTGTCTTCTGATAATGCATATAAGACTGAATCATATGGCCTTATCTCTATTCCAACTCCATAAGTAGTATAAACAGATTGGATCCTTGTAGCAGCATCTGAGATCTGAGACAGGGGTGGAATTCAGCTAGAACAATCAGCTCATAGATAGGCAAATCTAATCTATTCTAGTTAAAACATGCGCTGCATCCTTCACAGAAAATGAACAGACTGGGATTAAAAATTAATTGATGAGAATTTATGAATGCACAAAGACCTACCATCATGTGCTGAGAGGCAATGCCCTAGAAAATTCAGAAAAGACAGAACTCTTTGTCATGACAAATTTGTTTGAAAAACTTAAAATGCTAATATTAACAGGAAGCAAGCAAACTGGAATAGAAATGAGCTGGCATGGTCTGCTACCTGGGCAGCACTGAATACAAGCGCCGCACCTATGAATTTTCCATGGGCAAATGATCTGGAACCACATCACGCCATTGGCTTCTAAACCAGTTAGGCTACTGGACTGCTTTCTTCTTCTCCTTCCCCCAGCTCATGCAACAGACAAAAAATCAATTGCTTTGACTATTTATGACACCTGAAGACACGCTCCTGGACCCAGGTGACAAACCTCTCATTAAGTTAGTGCACCAGCAGCCAGCCTGGAAGCTGCTGACCTAACTGGACGAAGTCCTGACATCTGGTCTGGCTGAAGTCGCTCTTTGCTGGGCAGCATCTGAGCCCACTTATGCTTCGGCTGCTCTGAGCTGGGATCAGAGAGAAAGCTCTCTACAGTGCCTTTAGGTTTCAGGGCTCAGGAACTGGAGCTCCTTATTCACTCAAGAAATTCCTACTCAGATGAGGCCACTTGATTTTTCTTACGAAATAGATGTAGACACTGAGTATTTAAGATATGTACCCTCATAAAATTAACAATCTCAAGGCTTCTTGTATATAGAATACTGTTTTCAGGAGAATTGTAACATGAATAGGGAGAGATATATCTTTAATTTTACTACCTTCAACTAAAGTTTGTTTTTTCCTTCAGCTGTCAAATCAGGCCAAAAATGAAAAAAAAAAAGAATTTGCAATAACTATGACTCATGAATAGAACTAACAGATATTTTAATATCACATTATGGTACAGCAAATATTTCAGAAATACCACTCAAATTTATGGCTCCATTGAAATAATGGCAGTCATTTTACCCTCCATCAGAAATCACTTTTGGACATGGGTTTACTGTGTCATAATTTTGAATTGTTAGAGATATTTCCATAGTGATATTAACGTAGTGTTTCCTTGTAATGGCAGCCTTTCATTTTACGAATTTGAACATGTTATTCTGAGAAGCAGCGCACAGCCTCCGTCAGCCTGCCCAAGAGCTCTGTGACCGGCGCACATAAGATTAAGAACCCCTAATGTGGAAAATCCTGCCGTTAATTTAGAATATCTCAGTTTTCAAAGAGAGAGAAAAATTGGCATGGACCAAGTCTGATTATACCAGGAGAGAAAATTTGGTATTGAGCAACTTTGATTATACTAGAAAGCTCCTTACCCCAAAACAAGAGTTTTACATGTACAGATGCTCACACCAGTTTTAAAGATTTTATACTTCAATAAAAATTAATATAATTCATTGAGATTGTATTTCACTAGTTTTTGTTCTTCCAAAAATCAAACTAACGCTTTTTCTATTCTTTCCTAATCAACAATAAAATGTGCCTAGTAAATATGATTTTAAATGCTTGAATGGTATCAAATACTATGTAGAATGATATAGATTCATTTGGTGACTGTTACTAGATGGTGGCAAACTAAGTTATAAAAAACACAGCACTGGGGGTGAGAGGGTAGTTCAGTGGTAGAATTCTCACCTGCCATGCGGGAGACCCAGGTTTGATTCTGAGCTCATACAGTTCCCAAAAAACAAAGAATCAAACAAACAAAAATTCAATAAATGGTGCTGCAATAAGGGGATACTCACATGGAAAAAGAATAAAATGTAACCCTGTCATACAGCATACAAAACACACACACACATACACAGCACTGAGTTGATGAATACAAAGTAAGCAATCATCTCTCCCCTTTAATATGTGTGGAAGAGGCCTGTGAATTTATTAATAGGTAAAGCAGGAAATGTATAATTTTTATAAGTTTGGAGCCACTAGAAAACTTTGATGGACAGTAATATCTCTGCCCCTTGGGTATGTGGATGTTTTAAATTCAAATAGCAGATGTTACGTGCGGTGGTGGAGAGTATGGAGTTTGAAGTTGGAATTGGTTTTTAATCCTTATTATACCATTTCCTACTTATGTGACCTGAGTCTCAACTTTGTGGGCTGTAAAACTAGGACAAAATATCTCCCCCTTAAGTTTATTTTTGAGGACTGGATGAGTTAATGTGTGTATAAGGCTTAGCACACTGCATGGAAGAAGTCAGTCAATAAATGGAAGCTTGTCCTAAGAGAAGTAGCAGATGTCAGCAGTAACAGAAATTATAATAGTAACAACAGGACTGCTAGGATCGAATTCTGCCCCCACCCCCGATGTGCTCAGGTCTTAATTATATATACACAATTATATAAAGCAGGGTATTGTGGTCTTGCAGTAAACTAAATCAATAAAACTCAGGGCATGTTGATATCCTTAGTGGCTACAGCTTGAAATGCAAAAATGAAATTTTCTTCCTTAATTTGGTCAAACTCAACAGTACAATACAGCCCAAACTATGCAAACTGAATTGCCAAGGTGCTGGAACAATCCTGAAAAACAAACAAAGTTCTGGCACTAAAATGTTCAGTTAATTGATCTGCATTCCAAAAGTCACATAAAAATCTTTGAAAAATCATTCTGCATCTAGAATCTATATGTCTCTATATCTATATGTCTCTGTTTTCTTAAGTAATGAAAAAAATGCAACATTGTGCTAAGGTAACATTAGATACACAGTGGGCTGAGGATATGCCTAAATTGGACCCTATCTCAGTCCCTGTAAAGTAGGCATCCTGGCATCAGTAAGGAGTTCCGACTCTTTGCAGATGAGGGGCCTGTAAGCAAGTGTGCAGGGACTGGAGCAGGGGTGGGGGCAGAGTGGACCTCCTCTCCCTCAGGAGACCCTCCCCTCCTCCTGGGCCTCGCATGCCCTCGATGGAGGGCAAAGCACAGGCAGAAGAACAACTGTCTTCTCAGCAGGCAAAGCAACCTGGCCTTCCATTTGTAGAGCTGACATTTCCCACTGTCTATTAAACAAATTCCACATTTCCATATTAAATATGGTCTTTAGAAAGAATTTCCAGGGAGTCAGGTTTGCTCTAACGTAGAAGTCAAAAGAATTGGATTTGGGTCTTAACTTTTTTCCTAAAAGACCATGTGAGCTGGGGCAAGAAATATAACCTCATAATCTTAGTTCCCTCATCTGTAAAATGAATAGTTCAGATTAAAATTATTTTGAAGCACTCCACTAGCTCTAAACTCTTTGAACCACAAAGCAAGATAAAGTAACGAGCTATTTTAATTATAGGCTTTCAGCATAAGCAGATTTCTCTAATTTCTCCTGAAATCCATTATTTCTCTCTGCTTCTGGCTTGAATATATTACATTTTCTATCGTGACTTTATAACGGATAGTCCTGAATGCCTTTGACCAAATGTACCCAAATTCCCTATAGCTCGCAGTCATTCCGATTAAAATAACAGTTTATTACAGATGGAGTCAAACCAAAGGAGCACAAGGCTCTCAGGTAGCAGGTGTCCCTGCACTTAATTCAAATGACTAGCTGAAAAGTGCAAAATCCCTTCATTTCTTCCTGGGATTAGAGAGAATTTTACCTATGAAAACAAATTTTCACACTCAAAGTAAATTAAAAATTCTACCTTAAAGCCCTTCTTAGTGTATTCATATCTACGTATAACTCATCATTAATCAATCTCACCAGAGAAGAAGTGATTAGAAAAATAATTAAAATGGTAGAAACAAAATTAAATACATTTGTAAAATAAACTAATTTTTATGTTGCAGAACTCTTATTCCATTCCTTGAGTTCTTGTCTCATTTTTTTTTTTCGGCCTTAAATCATCTGTAAAGCAATGCATTTACACTTAATGAGAAATCTAATACTGAATGTAAATGAGTTAAAAGGTAGTCTAAAAAGATAAACGTTATCAAGGAGATGTATGTACTTTTAAAAAATGAATTTTTTACTAAGTTCAGAAAATACATGGCCCAATTATTTTAGCTTAGATTGTTAACATCCAACCCACTTTAGAAAGACCCCAACCTAGCAGACTGCATAGTATCCTCATCTTAGTTTTAGAATATCTGCATTTGAGTTGCAGCTTTTCCACTCACCCTTGATCTTGAATTTATTGCTCTGAGTCTCCAATGAGTGTCCCATGAATGAGGACACGGAGTGACATGAGACAGGCCAACAGGCCACGCAGGCTGAATCCAGCTCACAAAATACTCACTTTGGACCAAGAAGTTAATGATAGTTAACAATCCTTCTACCTTATAAACTCTCTGATCCCCTAAAATACTAATTATATATTTTTAAAAAATTGTATTCCTCTGCAAAAACATTAAGCTTTCAACTTCGAAGCTATCTTTTTGCCTTTAAAATTAAAGCAAACTTCAAATGAAAGAAACTTTAATGCCAACTTCTCAATTTCTCAATAAAATATTTTTTCATCTTCTTGTCATTCACTCATTGCCTTGATTTCAGAGGAAGTGATTACATTTGTTACCATGACAATGAAAAGTGGCTGTTAAGTGACTAAAGCTAGAAATATAGAAGAAAAGTAGAAAATGTTCAATATGTAAAATGATACTGCTCTTAGGAGAGGTTTCCTAAGCTTTTCTTGGTTCTGGCAAAGATTTCCCTTAATCTACTCCTTTATTATAGGGGTCGTTTAAAAATCATACATCTTCATTCTAAAAACTATTATTAATTTTGTTTTTATTACAATGGCATTTGGGTTTCAGTAAAACAGAACCTCCATCTCATTACTGGAATCAGTGGGCGAAATCCCTATGAATTTCAGCTGTCCACATACCAGAATTCGATCTCTGCAGTCACTGATAAATGCTACCAATGTACGTAGCCATAGAATGGTTGCTTTTTCTCTGTGAGGCTTCTACTCCTGTAGTAAAACGAGGTTCACACTATTTACCACAGAGGAATTACATAAAATCCGTGGCTGTCAGCAGATAGTTGATGCTCAATAAGTGGTAACTGTTAGACTGTATCCATGCGGTATGGACTCAAGCAGGACAACCCCACATAAGCCACACTGCCATCCAATCACTGAGCAAGGGCTGCGAGCCGCTGTGTGACTGCAGAGCTCAGACTCAGATGACAAATTCTTCAGATGAAACTTCGATGCCATTCATGTGGCAGAGGATGGCTATTCCTTCTCGAGGATCCTCTCGCATTCTGTGGTAGCCAAGCAAGGAAACCCTTCCTTCCTGCAGCCCCTGCATTCAGCCATTTCTTGGAAAAGCTGAGATGGACACAGGAAGAGTAAGGGCCCAAGACTTTGCTCTCAAGATTTTACAATCATTGTTATAGAACACACGCACATTAACAGCCTGAGAGTACAAATAATTTCTGGAGCTGTAAGGGATGCTCAGAGAAGGAATAATCATGCCAGGTTAAAGGGGTCAAGGCATATTTTACAGATGCACGGAATCTTCCAGATTGCTTTGGACTCAGTGTGGAGGGAAAGAGGGAAAACACAGAAGGAGTCATTCCTGAGACTAGAAAGGAGACACTCATCCAGATGGAACTCATGAATACATTTGGCAAATTTTAGAAGCTGAAGAATGAGGAGAAAGCAAAGCAAAACACCAGCTCTACCCCCATTGAGTTTGCCATCTGGTTAGGATGCTTTCAAACTAAGAAGCAAGGAGAAGTCCAGCGGCTCCCCACAGGGAGAAGCCCAACAGGCATTTTGTAATGATGATCAAAAATATGTACCTATTCATCACCAAAATGAAAATGGTTGTCCTGAAATCCAAGAATATAAAAATTAATATATGTTATGAAAGATCTCTCTTCTTAACAATCCATGCGACTAAATAAAGGTAGGTAAACACCTTATAAATAAGTGTGGGCTTTCTGGACAGCAGGAAGAAAAGTCTTTAAAATGCTTTTACCTTTCCAATGACATCATAGGACAAGGTGTAGGGGGAACCCTCCATGGCTCTATTCAGTAGGAACACAAATATCTCGAAGCAGTTTGATTTCACATTGTGTAGTCATACGAAGTTGGTCGTGATAAGACAGGAGGGTTGAAATGTAAACACGAGGGAAGTGAACCATAAAAGCAAAGCCCACGGGTTGGTACCTGATTGCTCGTAGCCTCTCACTTCATAACCACATATCGCATTTTCGAATGACAAGCAAATCGCTCCTGACAAAACTTTAAATGCTGTATTTCAGCAAGTTTCCTCGTTTAAATATAAGAATAAATCACCGTGGCATTAGCTGCACACATTATATCAGGCAGCTTTTGTACCTCATTACAGAAGAGTCTGGAGTTATCAAGTCAATCCGGGTCTCAGATAAAACGATGACGATCGACCGTCATATGTTCAGACATCTGAACGGTATTCAGGCCAGGCCTTCCGGGCAGTGCCAGGCTCGTGTCACCACGCACATGTGGCTCTCAACACAGCAGCTGGCCAGCATGCTTTTAAAGCACACTCTCCGGGAACCCCAACTCTACTCTTGCAGTGAGCACAGGCACACCCATCTCTGCTGGATGCCCTTGTAACCCGCCAACATGTGAAGACATAGGAAACAAGTCTCATCAATATTAATAATAACTTTGTTATTTTGTTCCCTGAACACTGTCACTTTGTTATACTACATTGAAGCCCTGACAGAGACATCCGATTAATCCTCAGTGACTGAGCACAGGCTGGCGTCACAGGTAGCAAGCAGCTGGGCGACATGCCCCTTACTTTCCACACTGCCCCCCATGCAGGCCTGGGGCCCAAACCTCAGGGGCTATGAATGGTTCCCCACTCGATGCTCCTCCAGGAGGCCAAACAGATAGTCACTCTTCTTTCCGAGGTGCAAACAATCTAGGTTCCTTTCCCGAGAAGGAGTGGGAGGGAAACACCCCTCTAGGAAGAAGAAACTTGCATATCTCAGCCTTGTCATCATCATAAGAGGAGCCTCTCGGGCAGGGCATGACGTGGTGCTCACAACAGTTCCTTGCCCTGCTTGCCACCCCCAGCGCTTGAACCAACACAGCTGCCCCCCCGGTGGAAGGCAGGTCCCCCTGGCCCGCTCAGCCCCCCGGCCGCAGGCTGCCTGCAGGCATCTCCCCACACCTGGGGGCCGCACAGGTGGAGACCTACCTTGGTGAGAACGCGGATGGAGCCCGTGGCCTTTGCAGAGATGAAATACCAGAAGCTCAGGGTACAGGCGCTGCTGGACTCCCGCCACACAACGCTCTTCAGGTGGGCTTCCTGACCCCGCAGTCCCATCGGGGTCGCCTCCAGGTACAGGAAGTGCCCTGTGAGCAAGGACAGGATTCAGACGTGATGGAAGCAACGGCCAGGGAGCGGCTTAGCTGGTCCATCTCTCATTACATTTCATATCAGCATAGCTGCCAAAGGCATCTCCACTTAAAACAAAAAGGAAATCTAATAGCGTTGCCTCTAGCTCATTGACGGAACAGTTTCCAGCTGTCTCTGCTTCTCTCAAAATGCCTCCCAGGATGCAGATTAACGGACCTGATGGGATATGTATGCCATCCAATCCACAGGATAGTTATAGGGATGATTTAATCGACCCCCCCAACCAGTGTCCAGTTGTTGTAAAACAATGCAAAAACTACCTGTGAAATTTAAATAGACATACGGCATGCTTTCAAACTCAGCCATCTGAGGACTATGTAAATAAAATACCTAGACCTCTAAATCACACCGAAGAGAGTATTATGCGGGTGTGTCCTCACATTCAGAACGTCTCGCCCAGGCGATGTGGGTGTGGGAATGGGGTGAGCTCCTCCCTTCCCTGCCTCCGCCAGCCTACAGGGTCACCTCTAGTCTCTTTACAGCTTGGAGAATTTTCAAGATCCAGGTATCTTTTTCCTATTCTCCATTTGCTAATGTCCCCTGCTCACTGACCCAGAGCCCAGCGTCTGACCTCAGCACTCGCCCCAGACCGAGCCACACAGGCATGGAGCCAGTCACACTGCCCAGCCCGGTCTCCAGACCCCCTCCCCTTCACCTCTTCCACCCCATTCAGTGTCCACAGCCCTGTTTGGTACATGGGGAACATTTTAGTATCTCCACTTGACAGCTGAGGCCTTTGAGCTCTGAAAAGTTAAACGACTCACTCAAGATCAAGCCAAGTGGCAGAAAGGGGGCTGGTGGCAGCACAGTCGCGCCCTCCTACCTGTCCCAGTCAGACCCAGATGGATGCTGGAGCCCGGCCACCTGCCCAGGGTCTGATCCGCCTGCTGTGGGGGAACCATGCCCCCCCAGAGACAGGTCCAAGTCCCCCACCCCCAGGTCCTGCCGGAACAAACTCATTTGTAAATGGGATCCTGTAAGAAATTAAGGTCAAATTGGCCGAGGCTGGCCTTCATCCAACACGCCCAGAGGCCCTAAAGCAGAGAAAGCTGTGGGATGGTGGGTGCAGCTGGGAGGAGGCAGAGGGGGGAGAAAGGGGCAGCGGGCCACGTGGCGAGGACCGCCACCTGGCTGGGGACGTGGGTGCTGCAGAGTCTCACTGGCGCACAGCCGCTAGCCCGAGGGCGGGTGGGTGCGTGTGGGTGCCGGTGCGGCCTCGGGTCCCACAGCCCCGCACACCGGCTCGCGCGCCCCACCACGTCGCGCTGTGCGCTCTGGGCGCGGTCCCAGCGGGGGGCGAGCCGGGCACCTACCTTCCGCGCGCCCCAGCGTGTGGTCCCCGGGGGGCCTGAGGCTCTGACGCGCGCCGACTCCCAGGACCCAGTCGAAGTTCTCGGCCAGCGAGTTCCGCCAGCCGCACCAGCCGTGCTCGAAGCTGCAGGAGCCGCCGCACGCGGGCTCGCCAAGGTCGGCCTCAAAGTCACAGCGCTGCCGCGGCCCCTGGCACCGGCCGTCCGCGCGTTCCCGGGAACCACCTGGGCAGTGACCTAAAAAACAGAAAGCGAGCAAAAGTGGTGAGCCCTCCCAACACGTCCGCGAGGCATGGGGCATGCCCAGGAGAGCGGGCTGAGCAATTGAGGCACTGGCCTGCACAAACCACCCCCCACCCCGCCCCCAGGGACCATTCGCAAATGAAAAAGAAAAAAAAAAAAAAGGCAACAGCCAGCGTCCTCTTATTGATCTAGGAGAGCACCCCGAGTCTCCCCAAGTGCTGCATTTGTTGTAGGCTGTGCTGAAGGATAAAAATGAGGTCTAAGAGCCGAAGTGAGGCTTCCCATTTTTCATCCTGAAGCAAATTCTTTAGGCCCCAGAGCTCCTGCGCAGAGGCATCGGCAGCGCATTGGGTCGGCGCTGGCCCAGTAGGTGACGGGCAGCTCGGGAGCAGGGCCATGCATACTTAAGCAACGGCCCACTTTCCAAAATGCTTTCCTCCGAAATGCACAGTTACTTGTCAATTGTTTGTAATTTTGAAAGAAATCTTCCTGCAAAACAGTGAGAATCACAGAGATTTGTTCAGAAAGCCTAAGGGAAAGGGCAGCACTTGGGCGGCACAGCGCCTAGGTTAGATGTTTATAGGACTTGGCTCATACCTACACTTAATGAGCTTCGGTTTCCAAATATTAAAGAACAGTAGTAAGAGCCTAGAGAACATAAGATAATTGAAAATAATTTTATATATAATCATCAGTGCCTAGAAACGCACCGGCCCTTGGTAGGTGGTGGTCAGTAACCATCAGTCAAATAAATGAATGAATAAAATAAAACGATTTGGTAATGATGAAGCGGTCCATATGCTCCAATAACGTAAGAGAACATAGCCGCATATGTAGCGACACATCAGGGGAAAACGTGTGCAGAGATCCAGCTGGGGCCATTCAAGTCCTGTTTCCTCTCTGACTCTACTGGATGAAAATTTCCCTCCCTTCCAGCTTCTCCCTCTTCCAGTAGTGGACCTGATGCCACCACTCCTGACTCACACCCAGGACACAGCTCCCACAGGAGAGGCTGGAGGTGGGGTGGGGGTGGGGGGGTAGAGGCACGAGCTGAGGCCCAGGGGCTGGGGGGCTGAGCACTGCTGCGGGAGAATCTCCCACTGAAACTTAACGTCTTGGATCATTTTCAGATTTCAGACAATAGAGGTCCAAGAGGGGAGGAGTGGGAGCCACTGAACTGAGTGCCAAGTGGAACCCCCTGGGGAGGAAATGGGGATTCAGGGCTTCTGGTCCTCCCTAAACCATGTGATGCTGTAAAGCACTGAAGGTTGGGACGCCTCCCCACATTTTGTGCCCCCTAAACAGTGCACTAAAAGAAGTGTCCTCCCCGTGTGGCTTAAGACTCACAGCCCCTCCCGCTATTGCAGTAGACTCCTCCCCCCCGACCCCCATGCATCACCATTTCCAACAAAGTCTTTCCTTATCAAGTCTGGATTTGTGTTTTTATTTGACATCATTTTGGGTGCTAAGCTCTTCCTGGCCCCTTTGTTTCAGGTGGCCTAATTTAATGGTCTTTCCCTTTGCAGAGCCTTTGAAAAAAAAGTTTCAACCATACATTTTGATGCTAACAGCACTCCCTAGTGTGGGTTAATTGCTTGCATTTCCCCTTCATGCACTGAGATTAAACTACTTTTTATTTGGGTGCCCCGTTCAGTTTAGTTTTAGTAGATTGGGTGCAAGAGAAAAGACCTTTGTTTCAATTACAGAATTTGGTTCTGAATCGTGGCATCAAAGCACTTTCAAGTTAGAAAGGGGTGGAGCTCACTTACATCAACACTCATTTATAGATGAGAAAACTGAGGATTCTAAATGTTAAATGATGTGCTGATTTTTACAAAGCAGAGATGCAATGGGAACCCAGGCATGCTGGCTTCAGAATTATTATTTCAAATCCAGTGGCTTAATAAAGAGCAGAGATATCAGGCCACCACCTCAGGACACCAGCAGGGCACAGAGAAGGGGCTGTGCCCAGATGCATCACTTCCCACGAGGCTGCGGAGAATCCGAGGAATTAGTAGTCATTTCATTTTATGTAGGTTGGCATTTGTACAGATTCTGTCAATTCCAATTGTTTGGGGGAATAAAAACAAAACTGGTTCTTGAGATGCTCTTCCCTAAAATGACTGAATCAAGCTAAAATCTAATTCTTTTAAAGCAAACAAGAAAATAGTTTGGACATGTTTCTACAGGGCAACACATTAAGGGTCGCAGCTGATTACAAGGTAAATGGAGCCAATGCTCGAGAATAATAATTATGATTAAGTTTTTAGATTTTTAAATGTAAAAAATCTGTGTAAGTAAAAAAATACAGTAATTCAAATATTTTCACAAGAATAATTTTGAACAGAAATCCCCCTTCATTAATAGTGAAAATCTCGCTGCTATACTGAACAATTCTACCCAAACAACAACATACGAAAAGGACTTTTTTGAGGAACATCCAGGGAAATTATCAATTCATGTCAGTTGTCTGTCTTCCAGCCATGTTCCACGCCTGGAATTGTGTCCAAAGAAATCGGCTAAGAGTAGGGCTTATGTCCTTAAGTGATTTTGATAGTAAAGTTTGTATGAAACTGCTATGATTTCTATGTGAACGTATTGTTTAAAATTGCTTTTAAAATTGGTGGGCACTCTAATTTTATAAAAGAGAAAAAAATTATTAAAGGTTGAGAACCTCCAAATGTATATCTTAGAGACTGAAATGTAACAAACTCAGATCCAAGCTCAGAATCTTCCCACTGTATTTTCTCACTGCACAGTCCTCATTTTGTTTGCAGCAACTCTGTTGCCAGACACTCGGGAGAATTCCGACAAGGAGCTGGATGGAGTCGAGCCCGCCTCGTAGAGCCGCCTAACGTTTCACTTGACCACTGACCACTGTTGAGCCTCTCCTCTCCCCTCCCTTCCCTGGGCCTGGGCCCTGTCTGGGCCGGGGGCTCCAAGCACACAAGCCCCTGCCTGCCCACAGCCCACCTGTAGCCACCATATAAACCAGGAGCCAACTTGCTTCTCCCCTCCGGACTGCCCCATTGCATGAGAAGTAAAACTTTCCACCCTCTCTCAGCCTCAGCACCCCAACTGAATTTTGGGTGGGTCCCTTCAGTCTCCGGGAAGACTGTGACACTCGAGTTGCTGTTGGCACCACGTGCTTTATTTTATCTCACAACCCTCATATCCAGACTTACAGTGAACTCTGTCGACCGCCAGCCCCACCATCAGGACACATCTCTCCACCTCTGCTCTTGCTGGTTTAGTCCAAGCACTATCATCTCAGGCGATTTTACTGCAATGCCCTCCTGATTTCATCCTCCACCCCACCAAGGTTTTAGTACCCAACAAGGTCTGTTACATAATAAAGAAACACATTGGTCTTTTACTATAAGTTGAATTTTGTCAACCCTTTGCCCAAACTCTATAATTTTATACAATTTATAAATACTGTTTCCCATTACAAGGCACCACAGCCTCCTAGGATAATGGTCTATTTAGAGCTGCAGAAAATAAAGTTCAACATGAGCCTGGAATTTTATTGTGTGTGCCAGAAAATGAAGAAGTGCTAAAAAATGATGGAGTCGTAATGCTTTTTGTTCTTATTAAGAGCCATCTTTAGGGGAACTCACTGGCCAAATCTGAGATAATGTGAACATCAAAATAAGCAATGAGAGGAGTTCTATTCCCAGGTATGAGGGAATAAAAGGTATGAAAGACTCCTCCTGCCATAAACAAGTATAAACAAGGCAAAACAGATGGAACAACTGATGGCAAACAATAGAAAATATTGAACTATGATCCTTTGGAGAAGAGAAAAACAGGCAAGCCCCATGTTTGCTCTCGATTTCTGGTCAGAGGTACCTTCTAGATTGTAACTCAGGAAGGTGAAGCCAAGCAAAAAGGAGGAATTTCACTGAGCTGAAAAGACGGAGGCTGGGGCAGCTTCAATTTGCCAGGCAGAGTTCTGGAGGAAAGGAAGCTATGCAGAGAGAGAGAGATCCAGAGACAGACTTAAGCCTTTGGCATCCCAAAACATGAAATGCTTAGGGATAAATTAAGCAGTATGTGCCAGCATTCACACTGAAAACTACAAAATACTGATAACAAAAAATATTTGAGACCCTTAATAAATGGAGATACATAACAGGTTTATGGCTCATAAACTCATTCTTGGCAAGAACTCAATTTTCCCCAAGTTTATCTATAATTTCAATGTAATCCAAATGAAAATTAAAGCAGGAATTTTGTTGAAATTTAGAATTCCAAAATATGTATGTAAATGCAAATATCTAGATTAGCTACAAAGCTGGCAGCCTTACAGTACCTGATCTCAAGATATACCAGAAAGCTACAGTAAAATACACTGTGAAGTTACAGTAGGGCACTGACTTATTTTATCAGTTGATAGGGATAAATATTCAGAAACAAACTCACAAGAACATGATCAACTGATTTTCAACACAGGTTCCAAGATAATAACTCAATCAAGTTTTCAACACATGATATTAGAACAATGGAACACCCAGGTTGGATGAAAAATTCTGACTTACTTCATACTACACACCATCCACAAAAATGATCTTAAATGGATCAGAGACCTAAACATGAAAGCTAAAACCATGAAACTTCTAGAGGAAAATAACAAGAGTATTTTTGTGGTCTTGAATTGTACAAAGAATACTAAGATTACCTATGAAAAGAAAGAGTATCTTTAAAAACTCTAAATTAGACAATCAATTGAATACGTTTGCTTGCCAAGAGACATAATTTGGAAAATGAAAAACAAGACACAGGACAGAATATATTCAAACAAAAATCACACAAAATATTCTGACAAAAGACACATATTGATAATAAGTAAAGAATTCTTACAACTCAGTGCAAAGAAAACTAACAATTCAAAAAAAAAACGAGGACAGGATTTAAACTGACCCTTCATAACCAATGACTAAGTCACAGAAAAATGCACATCATTAGTAAGTGAAATGTAGATTGAACATGCATACCATAAGACATCACAACACACCCATTAGCATGGCTAAAATTAAAAACATAGAAAATACTCAGAGTTGTAAAAGAAATAGCAACTAGAGCTCTCAGATATTGGTGGTTTTCTACTGAGTTAAAAATAGAATACCAGACAAACCAGCAATTCTCCTATTAGACATTTAGCCGAGAGAAATGAAAACGTGTGTCCACCTCAAGACTTGGACACCAATGTTCATAGCGTCTTCATTAACAAGAAGCCCCAAATTGGAAACAACCCAAATCTCCACCCAAACACCTCAGAATAAATAAGTTGGGATTGCCACTCCATAGTGTAAGCGAACAACCCTCAAATAACAGGGTAATATGTTTGTATCTCCATCATTTTATGCGAAGTGAAAAAAAAACACATGCAAAATAGTTCACCTGTTTATGGTTTCATTTATAAAGATCTGTAAAGAAGATAAATCTGATTTTTTCAGGGAGGCAGGTGAGGGGTGGCCTGAGGCTGCGTACAGGGAATGGAAATGGAATTTCCGGGTGATGGAATGCTCTTTGTCAGAAAAGGTGATGGTGGAACAGGCACATATGTCCCACCTGACTCAAAATGGGTACATTGTATAAGTCAAATAGATACACATACCAACTCTATTTAGTAAGTTCAGAATAAACTAAAATAACATATGATGTAAAATATACTTAATTATATAAGTGTTAAATAATATTATAACACTAAGAGAGAGGGAGAAGGTAAGAAAAATCTCATGTCATCTAATAAATAACAGTGCTAGAAAATCACCATAATAATAATAATGGATTCAAGTAAAAATCATCAAGGGGTAAATGTGTGATGGGAAAAAAGAAGGTGAACACATAGCCTCAAAGTAGCTCTCTACAAATTCCTTACAGGTGACAAAGGAAAGCATTCACAGTGGAACTTTACAGTGGGAAAATCTAGTAGATACCACTCAAAAGGTGATCAAACTATCCATCACCAATTATCTGAAAAAACATCTCCATATACTTTCCAAGGAGATGCTTTGAAAATAATGTATCATGTATGTAATATTCATGAAAAATGCATAAACTGAAACTAATCACTAGAAGAAACTGTCAGACACAAATTGAGTGATATTCTACAAAACTAAAGGCCTCTACTCTTTGAAGATGTCAAAAAAGACAAAGGGAAGCTGCGGAATCATTGCACATGAAAAAAAACCCGAAGAAACAAAACTAATTGTGTGTGCTTCTTGATTGGATCCTGAAAACGAAGAAGAAAACATACATAATGGACATTATTAAGACACAGAAGTTTGAATGAGGCATGTAAATTAGATAAAAATACTGTATCAACATCAATTTCCTGATGTTGTGAAATGCATGAAGGTTTTTGTCTTTGGAAATATACAATGTGTAATTTTTGGGGTGACAGGGTATAATGCCCCAGTGAGAGCACTCACCAGGGGCACCTGCGGGGTACCTCGGTCAGAGGGGCTGGGAAGAACTTACTAGAAGGTCCGAGTTTGGTTGGGTTATTCTGTGGAGAGGACAAGGAAGCAGAGGAATTCTATGATTGGCTCTCTTAAGGAATTTAACTAAAAGAGAAGGACTAGAAAAGGGCTAAATTTTTAACTGGTTAGAAGCAGCTTTCACTCATATGAGTCAAATGGGGATGTTTGGTCATTCTTTGGGATTAGACAATGTCTGTGTTTTGTTCAAGTTTAGACATGATTACACAGGGACCTTGTTTTCATCTTGGTCACAGAGCGGCTTTCACTGAGGTTGGTTCCGTGAAGTTATGTCCAGCACGAGGACACCAAAACCAGGTACAAATGTCACAGCCACACAAACGCCCAGCCCTTCGTGCCAGGCTAGGTCTGGAAGTCAGGGGCTGCCTTTCTTTTTCTCACTTTTCAGTCCTACTTCTGTTGGAAAACAGTTAGATAGAGGGGCGCACCCTTTAGGTGAGGATAGACAATAAAATCCATAGGCTTCTAGTACTTTCCACTGAAGTAGTTCAGACATTGCAGGCCAATTGATTTGGGAGATCCTCAAACATTTTAAATCACTCCATATTTGTTATTTTTAATCTTCTTCGTTGTCCCCTTGTTTTAGTTAAAGCTGCCAGAATGCAATATACCAGAAATGGGTTGGCTTTTATAAAGGGAATTTATTAAGTTACAAGTTTACAGTTCTAAGCCCATAAAAATGTCCAAATTAAGGAATTCAGGGAAAGACTCTGACTCAGGAAAGGCCAAAGGGTCCAGAACACCTCTGTCAGCTGGGAAGGCACATGGCTGGTGTCTGCTGGTCCTTTGGTTTCTGGTTTCAAACAGCTTTCCTGGGGGCATTTTCTTTCTGCATCTCCAAACATCTATCTGTGTGGGCGCTGAGCATTTTCCAAAATGGTTCCCTCTGAAAGGGCTCCAGAAAGCGGATTAAGACCCACCTTGAATAGGTGGAGACACAACTCAAAAGAAGCCACGTAATCAAAAGGTCCCACCCATGATTGGGTGGGTCACATCTCCATGGAAATAACCTAATTAAAAGACCCCACCCTAAGTGATATGTCTGCCCCCACAAGACTGGATTAGGAAAAAGAACATGGCTTTTCTGGGGTCTACAACAGTTTCAAACCAGTGCACCCACACCCTTAGTCATTTGCAGCAAAAACTTAAAAATATGAAGGTGCTGTGGACTCTACTTTGATGTTAGCATGAAAGAAGATCATATGAGTGACACAATTTATTCAGTGTATTGTGGAAAGAAACACCACACAACGGGTGGCAGCGGCCTAAGGTGTTGATGAAAAGTAGATGAAGCAATTGGGATTTACATTAAGAACGGAAAGAATGGAAGGAAGCCTAGTTTAAGAAAAAGTGGGCAACTGAAAAAACAAACTGAGGAATAAAAGCCATTCTTAATGAACATGAGCGTTAGCTTTGCTAGTGCAAATTCTGTCATGCTGATCAAGACTGAAGAAAATGCCCTTTGAATAATTGAGCTGATGCTATCTGTAATGACGAAGATGGAGGCTGCAGCTACAGTGTTTGGACAATATCCAATTTGTCTCTGCTTATGACGGGCCCAGGGCAAGTGCACATTGCCAAGGAAGCTCCTAAAAGCAGACACCTGCCTTGTACTGCACTCACCAGCCAGTCGGGACCCGCGTCCAGCCTTGCTCCTTGGAAGCGCGAAGACATACATTTCCCCTGCAAAGTCCCACTGTAAGATTTGGTTTGTTTTCCTAGTATTGAGCTTTAAGAATTCTTTGTATATTTTGCATCTAAATCTTTTGTTATATATATTTTTTGCTAATATTTTCTCAGCCTATGGCTTCTTTTTTCATTCTTTTAACAATGTCCTTTGGGGAGCAGGAGTTTTTCATTTTAATCAAGTTCAATTTATCAATCTTTTCTTTCATGGATGGTGATTTTAGTGTCAGATCAAAAAGTCAATCCCACAACCAGTGAAACCTAAAGCAAACCAGGGACTATAGTTTATAGTACAACTGTAAGAAAGTTCTTTCATCAATTGCAACAAATGCAGCACACTAATGCTTAATAGTAATAGTAAATTAATAGTGGGGAGTTAATAGTAGAGTTAATAGTAGGGAGGTATGTGAACTCTCTGCTTTATGCATGATTTTTCTCTAAACTTTCAACATCTAAAAACAAAAAGTCATCACCAAACCCAATGTTACTTACATTTTCTCCTGTGCTATCTTCTAGAAGTTTTATGGGTTTGGACTCTTGCATTTAGTTCTATGGTCATTTTGAGGCGATACTTGTGAAAGGGGGAAGGTCTGTCTAGACTCACTTTTTTTTTTGCATGTGGATGTCCAGTTGTCCCAGCACCATCTGTTGAAAAATGCATCTTTTCTCCATTGAGTTGTCCTTGCTCCTTGGTCAAAGATAAATTTGACTCTATTTGTGTGGATCTATTTCTGGGCTCTGATTAGCCATTTTAAATATTTGATATTTAAGAAATTCTTATGTGCTAATATGAAACTAATTCAAATTTTCTACTGGAGAAGCACTCAGAGGTAACCTCAAAGATAAATGTTCCTCAAGAATCCCATCTTAGGCGATTTCTGATGCAGTGGTATGAAGAACAGTATGTACCCCTGAAGTTTATAGTACATCAGATTCATAGAAGCAAGGAAAGGAGGTTTGATTAAATATCAATATTTACTAAAGTTTTAAATTCAAATATAAAGGATAATATGAAGGCAGCTCAGTGAAATATTTTCTTTCTGTCAGCCAATGTAAAAATGAAATAATCTTCTGGTATACCTGATGTAGACTTTGAGCTTTTAAGGACAATTGGTTTTGTTAAAGACATCACGAATGCAGCGACTTCCACAAGCAGGGGCTGCAGCTAGAATCGTGATCTGGGGATAAACCTCAAGATCAAAGTCGTTTTAGAAAATTCAGCTTTGCATTTCTATGCAGTCAGGTTTTCCAATTATCCCATTTATGGTTTCCCACAATCCAACTTTAAATCAAATTCTATGTCCTAATGCTTTGTGATTTCATTTTTCCATTTTTTTAACTTTTAAACCTTTGATGCAACTGGAATTTGGTTTGGCTAACAGAGTAAAGAAAGATCAGATTTTTAAATAAGAAAAAAGAAAGAAATAGATGGAGAGTGGTGGTTCTGTTTGCACACTCAAGGAAAGAGACACCCATGTGAGGAAAGAGGCACATGCACACACACACGAGGAAAGAGGCATGCATACACATGTACACACATGCACACACACGAGGAAAGAGGCACACACACACGTACACACATGCACACACACGAGGAAAGCGGCATGCGCACACATGTACACACATGCACACATGCGTGTGCTGCTCTTTATTGGACGTCTCTGGAAAGATACATAAGAAAGAGTCAATAATGATTTCTTCTGGAAAGAGGAACATGGGACAGAAGCCTGAAGAAAACTTACTTTTCTCTCTAAGCCCCTTTTTGATAATACTCTGTACATGTATTTAAATAAATATTCATTTTATTTGAGAAATAGTACCATGATGCTAGAACCAGGGCTGAACATGAGGGTGAAGACAAGCTGGAAGTGAGGTTGCTTCTGGGGAGTCCAGGACAGGACAGGCTGCAGCTCCCTGGGCAGGTGTCAGCTGGACGAGGGATGAGAGTGTGGACAGAGCTCTGGACACTGAGGTGTGAGCGGTGGAGATGGAACATTCCAGACAGCGACGGAGGAAACTTAAAGGAGAACCAACTTTCACTTTAGAAAAGGATGTATAAGGAACGAAATGCTGCATGGAAATATTTAGAACCTAGGAGCAAATTTTTAGCAGTGTATGAGATGTTTATGGTAAGGCAAAAAAGGAAGTAAGTAGTGAAAAAGAGAATTCAGGGTAAACCCAGCAGTAACCCTTGGTTGCGGCTCCTCCCTCACTTCTTAAATCCAAGGCATCTCTAGCCACTTCCCTTCTTATTCCTAAATCTTCTCTAGAGCATCACCTCTTAAGGGACCTCAGAAGCCTCCCGTCTCTCCTTGACCTTGGGTGGCCTGCATTCACGCTGCAAATGCATCTCCAGAGGGACTTCCTCAAAACACAGCCCTGACCGCCCTCTGCACATACGGCTCTGCTGGCGTCCCCTCTCAGTGGGCTGAGATTCCTCAGCACGATGGCGAATCACCTTTGGGGCTGGGCGCTGCTGGGCCCTGTAGCCAGGCAGACACACGGCGCTGTTGGGGCCGAGGGACCCCGCAAGGTGGGCCGGGCTGGGCACCCACCCGTTCACCGCAAAGGCTTAAGCACATCTGGGCACTCACACTTGATTAAACACCGGCCACACTCATCCAGTTACTCAAATGTACTTTACTTCAAGCATGCTTGAAGCAAGTTTAAGCAAAGATTTCCCTACTATGTGCAGACCTCTACAGCCAGAATCCCAGTTTAGACTTTTCCCTAATGTGAACCCTGCTGGCCCGGTTAAAGCAGATCCGACGTAAGGAAAGGGAGGCAGTTAGCTAATGCAAAGGAGGAGAAAACAGATCATTTAAGCTAATGTATGTTAGTAAGAAGCAAAACAAATCCATAGTATTTGTACACATAAACACAACTGCCATTTGTGCAGACAGGTTGTTTTAATTAATTGGGATAAACCATGTTTGAATTTATTTTAATTAATGCATTTGCTATTTTATATGCCATTCACAGTAGGCAATGTGCAAATTTCTCTTCTTTTTATATATTTTGTTTGAAATAATTTCAGAGTTGCTTGAAAGTTGTAAAAATAATACAAAATAATACAGAGAACTCCAATGTAATACAGAGAACACCAAAATAATACAGAGAACTCCAAAAATACAGAGAACTCCAAAAATACAGAGAACTCCAATACAGAGAACCACTCTGATACTCAGATTTACCAACTTTTAACACTTTACCACATTCAATGTTCCCTTCTCTCTCTCTTCCTTCCTTCCTTTCCCCATGTATTTTATAAACATTGCAGGGTAGACAGCATACCTCATGCTCCTTTTCCAGTTATTACTTCCAGGTGTATTTCCTACGATCAAGGACATCCACTATGTAACCATATTAATTGCAGTTACCAAGTTCAAGGCTCTGACATTGACACAGAGCTTATGCTGCATATTCCACTTTTCCCAATGGTCTCAATAATGCCTCTTGAGCCTCTCTCCTCCATTATCAGATCTAGTTCAGGCTCATGCATTGCATTCAATTGTCATTTTCTCTTTTGTGTCTTTTTTTGCAAATAGTGGTAACATATAAAGCATCAATTTTCCCATCCAACCACTCCTGAGCACACAATTCAGTGGCACAATCCCCTTCTCACGGATGCGCTGCTCTCACCACCATCTGTCCTTACTACTTCTACATCACCCCAAACAGAAGCCGGGCAATGACGTGCACTATTCTTATCTTTCTAAACAGGATTAGAATAGGGCTCTGCTTCCCCAAGATAGTCATCTTCTGAGTGGAGTATAGTTGTTTTCAGTTGTGGTGTGTGTGTGTGTGTGCGTGTGTGTGCACTCACACACATTACATACAGAGCACACACTACGCAGACATGGGTGTATAATCCATAACGCGCAGGTCATATGCGTGCATCCTGGGTGTCTGTGTGTGGATGTGTTCCCTCTGTGTATGTGCAGACAGGCGAAGGAGGGAAAAATAACTGAAGCGCAAGTTTCTACCGGACAGTGAACTCAGCCTTAATGGTGACTACACTGACCGCCAGCCCCTGGGTGCTGTGGCTGGCGTTGGGGGCTTAAGGACACAGTTTCTGATCTCCATAGCTGCATTTTCGAACATGGAAATGAAGGCTAAGAAAGAGACTGTGACAGGTCTAAGGTCACAATGTCTGGTTTGTGTCTTCAAAGCTCCTGGAGTTATCAAAACTTAACAGATATGTACCAAACAACACACTGACAATAATGACGTTAGCTAAGAAGGACCGACGGTGTGACACTGCCAAGCCCCCGGTGGCTGCCCGCTGGGTGCCACCTTACGTCACACTCACAAGCCCTCTGAGCCGGCCCGGAAGCGTGCTGTGCTGCTGTGCGGGGACTGGCCGCTTACCCCGTGGCACCACAGCCAAGCTGGAAGACTCACCCCAATTCAATTCGCTCCAGGGAAGGGCTCCTACGTCCCCACGAGCCGCGAAACCCAGGGCGCCACGTCTCTATTTCTCACCCACGACTCTCAGGGCCACAGGCGGCTCCTTGGTGTGGAAGGAGAGGAGGGGGACAGCTGACCCACAGGCCGTCCTGAATGGGCAGCCACCCTGGTGGACACAAGAGCCCTGGGGCTGGGCCCGGGTCTCCTCCGCAGGGAGAGCGGCTCAGCGAGGTGGCAGCACCCCACGGTGCCTGGGCCAGCCCAGCCTCGCTCGTGGACCACAGGCAGGAGGGTGGCATTTGCACCGGTGCAAAGCACAAAGAGCCATCACTGTCAGAGAACAGGGCCTCGGAGACCAGAGAAGGCAAATCTGGCTACTTTTAAAATACCTTCTTCTTTTCCATAAAAATCAAAGTGGCCAAGTTGGCCAACTTATTGAGTCAATTGACAAAAAGGAAGTAGCGGGTGAAATCTGGCTGTAACCTTACAACACAAGAATGATGCTGCAGAGTTATAATTGGGTGTCTCACGAGAGGGAAATGTGAGGAACTGCACGAATCCGTGTCTATAAGACGAAGTCGTGCCATTTGCTGAGGGAAAACAGCATGTCCTGACCTGGCACTGTGAAGAGATTTCCCCCACGAATCTTCTGTGGTGTTAAGTATGTGTTAAAAATAATAATAATAATAAAATAAAAAGAAATCAGCTAGAATTAAGGGACTAAACTTGGTTTTCAACTAACGCTCAATAAGACCAAAGCATGGAAACACGCTTTGTGCCATTTTCCCATCCATCTGAGCCAGCATCTTGCGGGGGTCCCAGGGGAGGTGGGTGGCACGTGTCTGCCCTCATGGCCTTCGCTCTCAGAGGTCCCCACACCTCCGGAGAGGACGGAGACAGAGTCCTTGGAGATCTTTCTCCGGAAGCAGTGGTTGAGGCGGGAGAGTGAAGAGAAGGCCCTCGGGGGCGTCAGGCCAGGTCCCAGGCGGGAAATCCCGCACTTGGGGAGGGCGTGGAGCCCATCTGGACCAATCCTGGGGAGCAGGGTGCCCCGTTCTTGGAGGGTCAGGCACATCACAGGGAGGAACCGCCGTTCCCTGGCTCCATCGTGAGGACTTGGCTCTTTTTTTCTGAATCAAGGCACTCCTCTTTTTCAGGCGGGTAAATCATAGTGCAAAAGGGGGCACTTCAGAATAAAATGTTAAGAAACAATAACTCTAGGTAGAAGGCTGTGGGTAGAAGCACACTGGGGTGGGGGGCAAGACCACGTGATTCCTCTGTGGCCCAAGGAGCCAGCCGGCATCCTGGTCTCCCAGCTGTTCTCTGCCAGAACCTACGGCCGCAGGGACTGTGCGTGGTGCCACCAAAGCCTGGGCGGGACGTTTGTCCCCAGACTCATGAGACCGAAGAGCCACGTGGAGGAAAGCACCGGTCCTGAAGAGAGAGCAGCAAGGCACCAGGGTCCCGGGTTTGCCAACAACCGGAGAACACCCTCGTGGTCTCAGGTCAGATGGTCGGGAGACGGTTGCTATGGATACCGCCCACTGACTCGTTGCTATGGCAACACCTTGGGACCTGCCAAAAAGGGCCACCACCACAGGGGTTGATATCACAAAAGCTTCGCCTCTGTTCCTGTGCAACTGAAGGGGGCCCTGAGCTGGGGGCCACTGGCTCTTTTGCTAGCATTACAGGATGATCGATGACCCTGAGGAAACTAAATCCCAGGCTGCCTCACAGAAAGCAGTGCGTGGACGTAGCACACGAGAGTGAAGGACAGCAGCTAGGAGGGTCCGGCCGGCATGTCTGGAGGGGATCAGGATGTGAGAAGTGGGGTCCCGAACCCAGGGTTGCCCCCAAGTGTGCGCTGTTAGAATTACAGAGGCGGCAATGCGGGCTAGGGGAGTAGTTGAAATCGGGAAACAGTCTGAACACAGAGCCTGCAGACATTTCTGATAGATTGAAGGTGGGTGGTCAGAGACAGAGGTATGTCAGGAAGGAAATTAAGGTTTTTCACATGAGAAACCAGCTAAATTGGGGGAGCCAGGGCAGCAGGGAGAAATAAGCCCTATCCTGCTATTACCTCTGATAAAGAGAAATTAGGATCACATTAGGTAATGGTATCAATATCTTATTTTTGTAGAACATTAACATGCATTATCTTACACCGCCCTCATCACAATTCCCGAAGAGATGTAGAGACATGGTCCCTTGGTGCAGATGAGAAAATAAGGCATCAGAGAAGCCTCACTCCTGGCACAAAATCCATAAATGGCAGGGCCCAGGTCCGAGTTGGGGGTTCTCTGATTCTAAGCAGTCTTCCCTTTTGTATCCTTTCCCAGGGGGTCAGCTCTTCAAATCCATGAGTGGCAAGGACTCTGCTGGATCATTAATTCTCAAATAATTGATACATTTTCTCTCTTCCTTATATATTTACCCTTCATTCTTGCCCCTGCACCTATGTCAGAACATGACATTAATGTGTCATTTTTTTGTTGTTACTCAGGTGATTTAAAAATACCACCCAGGAGAAGACTTGGGTTCATTTTTTCCTTGATGCTTTTGAGATCTCTGTGTTCCCCGCAAGTCTTTCCTCAATATTTGCAGAAGCGAACATAATGACATGTCACCCCAACGGTGTGTTAAGGCAACTCCTTCTGGGACTCTTGTTTGAAGATGTCATTGTCTCTGAAAGAATATCAAGCATGAATGCGTCTGAAAATAAATGCGGTGGAGAGGCATAAACGGCACGGCTTTCTCATCACCTCGCTAGGGTGAGGCCGCCCATGCTGAAAGAAGTCCCTTGCAGGGCTTTCCCTGTGCTGAGAGATTTGAGCATAGGCTTCTGGCTGCTTATGATGTAGTAATAATAAAAACAGCCAATCTCCTATCACATACACACCACGTCAGGTACTGGCAACGCATTCTCTCTCATCTTTACAACAACCTTTCAAGCTAGGCACTACTATTGCTTATTCTTTAAGAAGTATCATCGACCAGGTAGCTAAGAAGTTCTGGGGTATGGAATTGAATCTAAGTCTAAATGGCTTTGATACCTATAAATCATCAAAAAGCATTACCATGACATATCATGCATTAGAAACTATTGGCTATATGGCTGTATTCAACTGCATATGTTTCTTCCAGAGAAATATGATGCTGAGTCCTCATGTGGTTTACTGATGGGTAACCACACAGTAATGCATTTATAAAGAGAAGGGGGGTTATTCTTAGATTATTTAGATTAGGTTCAGAAAGGGAGAGATAGCTTAAGAAATTGAAGTAATGAAAGCAAAGATTTTGAAGAATATGAAAAATGTATTTGGAAAAATGTACTTGAGAAAATAACAATTCTTAAGCAGGGAGAGGTTTCAGGAAGAAATAAGCTCTATTTTTTCAAGTTATCTTCTACATTCTCAAGAGATCAAATAATTGTGCAGAATATATGGAGACACCAGATAGTTCCAGCCCTGGGCCTTGCACTTTTGGTAAGACAAGGTTAATTGAAGGAAGCAAAGTGTTCCAGTTAACTATGCATAAGACCTAAAATCATCATATTCAGTTGAATCTACAGACTTTCAGCGGCTCAAAATCTTGCCTGAATCCTTTCCTTTAACCTTTCTGCATAAAATATATCCTCCTTTGCTAAAATAGCTCCTAAGACTGACCTCATTTACAGGGCTGTTTGAGACACAAAATAATGATTATGAGATTATCAGGAATAATTGTATCACTACTTAAATAACTACATCAAAATAAATTCAGGCAAATACATGCTTTGGTTTTAAAAAATGTAAACACTCGTTAATAGTCACCATTTTCATGCTTACATCTCTAATTAATTGAATGCCAACCAAATACAAAAATTTTATACCTATCTCCTTTAATTATCACAATATTGAAAAATAAATAATATCTTTACACCAATATTAATTAATTAACTACTGAAAATCACGTTGTAGGCAGAGCTGGGATTAAAACCAAGATGGATCAAACACCAATGTTTAAGTTCTTCCCCATTATAACTCATTGCAAAAAAGCCTAGGGCAAAGAGAAAAACCAAGAAACAGCATGGAGCAAATGACTCCATATCTGTCCTGGTGGTGTTCATCACTAGCAAAAGCCCTGTGAAGATTCATATGAAAAGTTTGCTAATAATGCAATTCAATTTATGGGAGGAGAATTGATTGACATGAACAGATGCTCCGAAAGGGTAGGTGATATCAGGAGAGGTAGCAAGGGAATGGGCTGGTGGAGAAGGCGTGCTTGGCATCAAGCTGCCCTACAAGGAAGACTAAGATACATGGAATAGAAGAGCAGGAGTAGAAAATGCCTTTTCAGGAGTTGAAAATGACATGAATATAGAAGAGAGGCGTAATCCGCAACCTTCTGCTTAAGGTAAAATTGAATCAGTCTCATTTGACATCCAAACTAATATTTTATAGCACCTGATAATTTATCAAGCATTTTCATATTTGCATCTAGCAAAACACATGTGCATATACGAGTGCACAAAACCCATGTGTATGTGTATATATCACCATCTTTGAGCTGCATAAAATCTCAATGGTCACCTTGGAGAGGCGTCAACATTGGAAGTCAATATCCATGATCTCCCACTCCAAAATCCACGCACAGAATTAGTGCAGACATGATCATATAGGGTCCTCTGCTCAAAACATTTTCTGCCTCCCCGTCTTCACTGAGATTTAGCCTAAACTCCTGAGCATATCACTCAAAATACTCACCAGCTGTTCTCAGCCTCTCTTTCTGGAATCTCTCCTTGAATCCTCACTGCATCACCTACTTTTCATTCTCCCCAGTCATCTCTGTTCCCTCTACACTCATGGACCTTTATGTCGCCTGGCCCCTTGGTCATGTTCCTCCTGGTTTTAAGGGTTTTATCTTCCATATAAAAGGCTACTGTTCCATCAGAGTCAACTACCAAAACTTTACTAGATTCTGCGCTCTTTTGGAAACAGATGAAGAAAGAAACTGGGTGTAATAGGTCAAGCACTGGCCCCAGAGATGACCCCACCCCAACGGAAACTGTGAATACATTACCTTATGTGCAAAGGAGATGTGATTTTTCAGATGGGATTAAAGTTAAGGACGTTGGGAAGGGAAGATTATCCTGGAATATCTGAGTGGGCCCAAAGTAATCTATAAATTCTGAAAAGTGGTACAGAAAGATGGAAGAGTGGGTCAGAGAGCTGAAACAGAAGAAGGGGCAGGAGAGCTTCAGAGTGTGAAAAGGACTCGGCCCTCTGTTGCTGACCTTGAAGAGGCCGAGGAATGTGGATGGTCTCCAGCAGCTGGGAATGACCTTCAGCTGACAGTCAGCCACATGGGGCCATCAGTTCTACAGCCACAGGAACTGAGATCTTCCAACAACCCGAATGAGCCTGGAAACAGAGCCTCCTCTAGAACCTCTAGAGGGAACACAGCCCTGTCTTAACCCACTGAGACCTGTGTCGTACTTCTGATCGACCAAACTGTGAGATAATAAATTTGCATTTTTTCAAGCCACTGAATTTGTGTTAATTTGTTATGACAGCAATAGAAAACAAAGACACTATGATGTAGACTTTGTGACTGAGCACATCCGAGTGTGAACTCCCTTTCCACCTCCCTTCCTGGAATTTGGGGTAAGTCACTTTTCCTTACAGTTACATTACATGCGAAAGGACTATAACCTTATTTAGTACAGCATTTTTTGCTGAGGATTATAGAAGAAATGTTTCTACAGTCGGCAGGCCACAGGTACTCCATGCATAGCAGATTATCCATTAATGATGGCTATTACCATTAACATGCATATCATCATAACTATTTTGCTCATTTCCTCCTGGGGTCCTCATAGCACTCATGTTTATCACAGTATTCTAATACATTTTATGATTTGTGTTATATCTTTACAACAACTCCTCTCCTACTAAATGGTAAGCTTCTTACGGAAGAACAGGAGGTCCATGCCATCCATGTGTACAGGCTAGCACCTAGAGCGCCATCACAGCTGTAATGTCCACTCAATAAACGTGTTGAGTTGGCGGGAGCGGAGTACTAATCTGAGTCCAAGCTTTGTCCTTTAGGCAGAAGGAAGCTGTTCTGTCTTTCTCAGCATAGGAGTTACGTGACCAGAGTATTCTTCCAGAAAGTTTAAGCTTGTATGACCACAAAAGGAACTGAAAGTGGGAGTCCCTGGAGGTAATGGGGACATTCATTCAATCTCAATTTGGCAGTCTCCTTCAGAAACCAAGTCCATTACAGAATTTAGGCAGGACGCTGAGAACTCCTTGCAAACCACAATGAGAAATGAATGAGGAGCCATATCCCCCAGCTCAGCTTAATTTCCAAAGAATTCTGATTCTGAGGATTGAAGTTGTGCATAAAATCACGTAAAGTTAACCCCGAGTGCCTACACCTACAAGGGATTCTGGTTACATTAGGTCTCATAAGGGTCATTAATATCAAGAGTTTTAAAGAACCAAGTGCTTTGGTTTGCTAAAGCTGCCAGATGGCAATATGCCAGAAATAAGTTGGCTTTTACAATGGGGGATTTATTAACTTACAAATTTACAGTTCTGAGGCCATGAAAATGTCCAGCTTAAGGCATCAACCAGATGATACCTTCTCTGAAGACTAGCCTCTGGTGAGCATGGGCTCCTCAGTCAGACAGCAAGGCACATGGCTACCAGCTTCTGGCTTCATGGGCATCTTCTCTCAGCTTCTGTGTGTTTCTCTCTTTTAGGTCCTGTCTCTTAGCTTTTCTGGGACTTTTTTTCTATGTCTTTTCTCTCTTTTTATTTTCTTGAAAAGGACTGCTGCAAGAGGATCAAGACCCACCCTGCAGTATGTGTCAACTGAAATAAACTAATTAAAAGGTCCCACCTACTAGGGGTCTATACCCACAGAAATGGATTAAGAGAACATAATCTTTTTGGGGTACACCCAACTTCAAACCATCACTAAGTATAAGGATAATTACTGGGGCAACAGTGACAAATAGGGATCCTTCAGTTGAATGAGATTCTTTGAGTTGAGACAGACTTCTTGGGTGCCAATGCCGGAGTCCACTCTCAGTTTGTCTGGTTGGGGGGAAGAAACAAACCAGAGCCACACCAGGTCATGAGAAAGAGGAGACCCACTCATTTCCACAGCCACTGGGATTGCCTGTGTCCAGACCTCAGTCAGTGAGGATCATCAATACTCTATGGGGTGATAAGGTGTGGCCTCATCAATGTCCTTTGAACAACTGAACCAGGACACAATATATATGTCTCAATTTGAGGAAAAGTATACAAATCTTCAAAAACATTAGAATCATCAATTATTCAACCACAATAATATAAGATGTAATAATCAGAGAAACTATAGGTGTGGTGGGTTATATGAGTTAAATTGCTTTCAGAGACAAAAAATAAATATAAATTATTTAAAAACATCTCTTCAACTCAGGGTACTTCTCGTAGACCCCTGCCTGGAATCTTGTGGAATATAAGATCTGCTTTCTGCCTTCTAGGAGCTTAAAATTTTTCTGGGAAAACAAGATCTCCACAATTGAAGCATAAAAGAAACAGTAAAACAGAGGTTTTCCAACCACTGGTCTAAGGGAAGGTAACTGTCCATCTTCTGGCGTTGCTGTTGGGGATGGAAGGCTGCTGCTGACCAGTGGACATCATTGCCATTTCATGTCCCAAGGTGGTCAGAAGCTGCCCCTGTAACTGGTGAAGGGGAGGTAGAAGGAACCCTAAAGATGTGCCTGTGACTTCCTATAAGGAAGGTGCCACGGTAGGATTGGACTACCTTCCCTTCTGAACATGCCATCCCCATCTAATCTGCTGTTAACGTTAGGTTGGACCTACCCAAGATGGAAATCTCTGGCAGTACTACCTGGTTATCCTGTATAAGGTGATAGGGCTCAAAATAAACCTCAATAGCAGGAAGGTATTGGGTCCTCAAATGGAGTGTAACTGTTGGGGATGTAGCAAGCCCAGTATCTAAGAGGTGTCTGCAGGCAGAACTTTCCTCCCTTTGCCAGAGGCTCCTGTCAGCACAGGTGCCATATGGTTACCTGTAGTTCATACAGTTACCTATAGTTTAAAGGGGCCTTAGAGTTTGGGGGCTCTGAGCATAAGGCTGCTGAGAAAGTCCAGTACACTAGCTCTAGCACTGTGTGCTGCACGAGTCCCCAGCTAAATTTGGCAGATGTTTTTGTCAACTTAAGATGTGTGCCACATTATCTTTAATACCATCTGACTAGGCATTGGGCTTCCTTTTTGGTAGTGAGAACCATAGGGTGCAAAGCTCTCCTTCCTGTCTCAGGGATCAATCTTTGCACCTCAGCCCAGGTTGCTCCCGAGAACTTGGCTTGGGTGTCAAGAATTGTGAAAGGTCTGAGATTTTACCTTCCTTGCAAGCTAACAAGTCAGCCTGCCAAGCTTTGTAGACGCTGGTAGAAGACATGAGATCTCTGGGTAAGAGACAAAGGGTGGTTTATAACTCACCATAAGGGACGTAGCCAGAGTAGCCACAATACTGACACCAGTCCCCTGAACCCCAGTCTCCACACAGTGATGTGAAGAGAAGCAGAAGAAGCAGGCAGTGGGAAGCCAATAGCATAAGGAACCTAGGTATTTTTAAATGGGCAGGGAGCACACCTGTAGTGTTTCAGAGGGAAAAACAGACTCTATTTTCCAAGGTTTTCAGCAAACCTACACTTTGTTCTCAGGGGGACAATATCACTCTTTCCCAAGGCTGTCTACGATACAATTATCCCCGAAAAGATAATTCAAAACAAAGATCAGTCAGTGCCTCACTTTAAAATATGTGCAGGAATATAAGAGACCATGGAGAATTGTCTTCTGACATTGTCAAGATGAGTAACACCTGAGTTCTCATATGAGTCTGTGGCTGCCCCAAAGCCATTGTCACCGGCTCTCTGTTGGGACCTATGGGCATGATATCAGCAGAACTGAGTACCCCTAAAGGAAGGGGCATCCTATGTCTCAGTCCATCCATTCAGTACAAATAGCAGGAAATTTCAAATACCCATGTGCAGCACAGTAGCTGCGTTTTGGAGGCTCAGCCACGTAATGGCCAGTTGATCAAGTTGATCAAGTTGATCAGTTGATCAGTTGATCAAGACAAGGGTCCAGTAATGGCATGATGGTATGCCTGGGGCTGTCAGTTGTGTATCTGACTCCATTTCAGCGATATCTGAAACAGCTGGGGCTGCAGAAGTGATGACTAGAGGCACTGTACACTTCTAAGTGGCCTCCCAATGTTGAAAAATTGAGAGACTGTATTTTTCAACAAAGTAGTTCTGCTGCCTTTAAGCCCAGGGTGGGAGCTGCAGTTTCCTTCTCTCCTGGAGTCTACCTCCTTTCTCCTGTCTGACTTGAGAAACCTGGCAGGTGGTCTGTTGAGCTCCAGTGCCAATGTGCTCCTGCAAGGACTGCCTGCGGTCAGGAAAGTCCCAGCTGGGTTGTTCGGGATTCAAGGGACACGCAGGGAAAACATCAGTGTCAGTCACACATTCAGCAGCACCTACAGTGGTGGTCAGTGGGGTCTGAGCCACGCCACCCAGAGGGTCGTGGTCACTTTCCTTCCTGAGTTACTTATTTCCAAACTACCCAATTAAATGAATGTCCTCCCCCCTCAGGAGAACCTGATAGTCAAGAGCTGTGAAAGTGTGTCCCCCTTTTCTCCCCACCCACTGTAACATCATGGGGTGCAAGGCCTTTGGTCCCGCTGGAGACGGGCAAAGCTCAGACCCCCCTCATCTGCCTCCTTTACTCAATGGCTGTCAAATCAGGACAAAGGACTCCTGGTCAAGTAGTGGGGCTGCAGAAGGGGGGAGTTTTCCTAAGAGAGTCTGGGCTTCTTGTCCTCCACTGGAGGAAGAGAAACCACCGTGGAGGGATCTGGTTCCTCAGGGGAGTTACTGTTCCCTGCCCCCTCCCCCCCCCAGTGGGTGATGGCCTGCTTGGCTTGGGCTACAGACTTTGGCTGGTTTAAAGGGTCCATCCTCAATGCTGGACCTCAAAATGTCCTGCACAGGGCCTCCAGGCTTTTCATCGAAGCCCATGGGGCCCTCCATGTTGAGGGTTTTGGGGTGAGCAAATACTAGAAACATATCAATCATCCTCTGGGTGTGAGGCTCACCCTCAGAGCTGCTTTTCCACCCCAGAGCTGGAAGAGTGTCTTCCATGGAGTCTTCCTGGCCATGGGGAAGCAGCCTGGTGCTGCGGTCATCACAGAGCCGCAGCCAGGCAGTGGGGCAGTTCTGTCCCCTGCTGAACTGCAGTGGCTTGAAGCGCAAGCTAAGGCATGAGGTCAGGTCCTAAAAGCAAAGCCTTCCATCCTTCCCCCTTCTCCAGGCAAGGGCACCAGCCCACCGTAGTCCACTGTCCAATGTGCTGACCAATCTGCCCCTCTTCCTCTCACTGCCGTTGGGCATCTCAGCAGTGTGGGAACACGCTGCCACCAGGATGGTTCTAGAAGGGCCAAGGGTCAAGCCTCAGCTCCCACAGTGAGCACCAGAAGATCCAGCCCAGGGAAGAAGAACAGCCTGGTTCTGTACCACCTGGACTTAGGTCACTGCCAGCACTGAGCCCAGAGATGGCCTTCCCCCAGGGGCAGGTGTCCACTGAGCTGGGATGAGATGGGGCACTTGGCTCCTGGGTCCCTCACCAGGGGCAGGTGTCCACTGAGCCTGGACCTCAGGGCCCAGGTCCCTGCACCAGGGGCAGGAGTCCATTGAGCCAGGACAAGGCAGGACACTTGGAGCCTGGATCCCTGCTCGAGGGGCAAGGGTCCACTGAGGCAGGATGAGACGGGACCCTCGGAGCCTGTGTCCCAACAATAGGTGAATATTGGGGATGAGTGATTGAGCTGTTTGCACATAAATGACAGTAAAATGGAGTCAACAAGGATTGCATGATGCACTCAATGAGAAACTCCACTTCTCTGAGTTTTATTTTACAATATATATTGCCATGATGTTGATAAACTTTGAGATGTCATAGTTAAGTTATGCAAATAAGCAAATCTATAAACTTGAAAAAAGAAGACCTACATTTTTTTAATTAAGAACAAGGTGTTTTAGGGGAAATCCTAGTGGTGGTTTGGTGGCAGAATTCATGTCTGCCATGTCAGAGACCCAGGTTTGATTCCCGGTGTCTGCCCATGGGAAAAAAAATATATATATATATACTTTCACAATTTCATTTAGGCAGGCAACAGCAGCTCAGTGGCAGAATTCTTGTCTGCCATGCCGGAGATACAGGTTCGATTCCTAGAGCCTACACATGCCAAAAGCAAACAAACAACAACAATAACAACAACAAAAAAGGTGATTTTATAGCCCTGTTTTAAATGGACGACACAAAATCCATGCAAACAAAAACTTGAGAATATACTAATGTGCTCTGTGCTCCAGGGATAAGCAAAGCCTTTACCTGTGGTTATCTGACTCCTCTGCACATGAAGTCCAACCCAGCATGTTTCTCACCTCCAAGAAATATGGAAAACACACACACAAAAGCAAAAAGGTCCCTTCCTTTACCCTTGCCCACATTTCCTTCATAAGACGTCAATTTAAACACACCCACCACCAGATCCTCTTTTTCGCGTGGCCTGAAGCAATGTGCCCAGGTCTTAACTAGAGTCAGCAAAAGGAATGGCCTGGTATACAACCAACACAGGAACTGAGCATATGCAAACTATTTCTGACAGATTATCTCAAACCAACATTCCATTTCCAAGACTGTTTATGAGGAATTTGATGCTGTTAGGGTCCACAAGAGGCTTGCATGTAGTAGGCCCTGTAAATATTTGTCAAGTTGAGCTGGAAAGTGGTCCCAAGAATTTCCCCAGTGTCCATGAGAACTGGGTGCACAGGGCAAAACAGGCTGGGAGTGGAACAGACAGAATGTACAGCAGAAATGAATACAATGAACCCAATGCTCCATCCATCTACAGCATGATATTTTAAGAAATGACCATAGACACTAGATATCTCCTTGGAGAGCCCTGCCTTTCATTCTATCAGCAATCAAGGAAGCTGGGGGAGGCTTATGATTCATGTAGATTTATTGATTGTGCTTTCAGTGCAATTCTCCAAGTGGGTAAGAGCCATGATTCCAGTTTTACCATCCACATAAAGCATGTACAAGAGGAAGGGAGAGATGGGTTAGAAAATCCAACAACTTATCTCAGCTGCTTAGTGCTGAAATAAACAATATTAGCCATCATGAATAATGGTGACCTGTGGTACAACTCCCAGCCATTCTAATTTTCCCAAAACCCACTTTTCACTGATGCACCCGCCGGTTGGGGTGCTGATGGCTGGGATGCCTTAAGGCTCTTACTTGTCCAGGTACTTGCTGGAGAAGAGCTTCCGTGCTCTTTTCTTTTAGGCACCCACTAAAGAGAAATATTCCTCCTCTATAAATATGTCCATCATTTAAGCGTTCTTTCAGGGGAGGGGATGGATGCCAGCACTTTAACCAGGTGTTCCTCTGTGCATCGACTGGCAGGGGTGTGACGGAAAGTGTTCCGAGCTCAGCCTGCAGCAAGAGCCCTGGGGCACGCTCCCTGCGTCTGAGTCCAGGGGACGGGTCAGTCCAGGGCAGCTGCACTCCTGTGCCTGGCCGGGAATCATGGCTCTTACCCACTTGGAGAATTGCACTGAAATTGCAAAGGAAAGCACCCCACTCTCACCAGCGGGCACCAGTGTAGCGCAGGCAGGAGGCCCCGCACCTTCAGAAGGGACTGGAACTAAGAGGGTTCAGGAAAAAGTTGAAACATTTAAAGTCTGATTGAGAGATGCATGGAAGACACACCTGCTGTGACCATTTTGATGGGTCACATTTCCATTTTAATTCTGTTCAAAATGTTTTCTAATGTCATTGTGATTTCTTTATTCTTTATTGATTTATATAGAAGAATGTGACTTAATTTTTGTGTATTAGGAATATTCCAGATATGACAGCATTCATCTCTAATTAAGTTCATCATTCCAGATATGAAAACATTCATTTCTAATTAAATACCATTGTGTGCAGAGAACATATGCTGTATGATTCAAATTCTTTAAATTCATTTAGAGGAGTCTCAGGGATCAGTATCTTACTGAGTGTTCCACATGCACTAGAAATCAAAGTGTTTAATTTCTACCATAGTCGTGTATAATTTTTCTATTTCTGCACAGCAGACAAAACATTTATAACCTCACACGCTTGTTGAAATCTGATGGAGGGGGCCATGCCAGGGCTCTTAAAAGGCTCTCAGTTAAGGTGCCGGCCAACTGGGCACTTAACGGAGGCTCTGGAGGAAGAATCTACTCCAATCTCCTTCAGTTCATTGGAAAATCCAGTTCCTGGAGGTTGTGGGACTGAGACTGCCAGCTGGGGGCTGCCCTCTGCACTTCGCAGACCCCCTTCCTCCTCACACCCCACCCTCCATCTTCAAGCCCCACAATGACCCTAGAGTCCTTCTCACCTGACTGTATCAACACCATAAGGTTAAACTCCCCGTCTTAATGCCACCTGACTTGAGAAGGTCATTCTACCTGCAAAATCGCTTTCACAGCAGCACCTGAATGAGTTCTCAACAGCCAGGGGATGGGGTCTCCAGGGTCAGGGGTGTTTCAGTTTGTGAAACCTCCCCAAACGTAGCTGTGCTTTGTTTGAAAGGATTGCATACCCTAGAAAAGTCACGTTTTAATCCTGATCCACTCTATGGGATCCCTGCTCAATAATCCCTCTTCAACAATGTAGTTTCGAATCTTTTGATTAGATTATCCCCCATGGAGATGTGCCTCACCCAATTGTGGGTATTAACTTTGATTAGAGGGAGCTGTGACTCCACCCATTGCAGGTGGGTCTTGATTAGTTTACTGGAATCCTTTAAAAGAGGAAGCATTTTGGAAAAAGCTAGAGAGCAACAGGAGAGCGCAAAGAGAACCAAGAGAGCTCATGTGGCCAGAGACCTCTGGAGATAAAAAAGGAAAATGCCTCCAGGGGAGCTTCCTGAAACAAGAGGCCTGGAGAGAACACTAGCAGACGTCTCCATGTTCACCATGTGCCTTTCCAGTTGAGAGAAAAACTCTGAACTTCATCGGCCTTTTTTGAGTGAAGGTAACCTCTTGTTGATGCCTTAATTTGGACATTTTTATAGACTTGCTTTAATTGGGACATTTTCATGGCCTTAGAACTATAAACATACAACTTATTAAATTCCTCTTTGAAAAGCCATTCTGCATTCTGGCAGCGAGCAAACTAGAACAGTAGTATACCAGAAAGTGACCGCCTTTAATAATGGGGATTTATTAACTTGCAAGCTTACAGTTCTAAGGCCGTTAACATGTCAAATCACGACACCATCAGATGATACCTGGATGTATCAGACGATGACCAGGCACATCTGCTGCCCTCTCCCTTCTCTTCCAGATTTCACTGTCTCCAGCTTCTGGCTTCAGTGGTTTCCTCTCTGTTTCTGTGTCCTTCTCTCTCAGCTTCTATGTCTTTCTCTCTGTTTCTTCCTCTGAATTTCATCCTCTTATAAAGGGCTCCAGTAAGAGGATTAATACCCACTTGGGACACACCTCAACTGAAATAACCTAATCTAAAGTTCCCACCCATCACAAGTCTCACCCACAGGAATGGATCTCTGCTCTTTTCTGGGGTCCATAACAGCTTCAGTCCATCACAGGGGGACCTTCATCAGAATTCTGCCAACTACACATTGCACATTGGGTCAATTGTCCTGTCAACATGAATTAGGACAAATGCTTGATAATGTTTTCTCAAGCCTTTTACATCTTTACCGATTTTTCTGTCTTTTTTTCTCTCAATTACTGAGAAATGAACACGAAAATCTCATACTACAATTGCAAATGTTCTATTTCACCCCTCAGTTCTCTCAATTTTGGCTCCACGTGTTTTTGAAACTTGCTGTTGGGTGCATTCACATGTAGCGATGTATGTTTCTGTGATGAGCTGATCCTTTTATGACTATAAAATTTCCCTGGTAATAGTTCTTATTTGAAATCTGTTTTGTCTGAAATTATTATAGCTACTCCATCTTCCTTATGATTAGTGTTTTAAGCATTACTTTGTTTTTTACATATTTATTGGTTTATATTTCATGTGGGATTCTTATAGCAGCATGTAATTGAGTCTTACCTTTTATCCAGACTGGCAAAACATGTCTTTTAATGGAAGTGTCCAGAGCATATAAAGTTATTGATAATTGGGTTTAAATCTGTTCCATCTTAGTGATTATTTTTTATCTGTTCCATATGTTCTTCATTCTTTTTCTTTTCCTTACTTTTCTTTGTTCTGTTTTGGATTTTGGTACTTTATTTTGTCTCCTGTATTAGCTTTCTATTTGTTCCATCGATTCTTTATTTCTTTTCTTCCTTTTTTCTTGGCTTCCTTAGGGTTTTTAATAACATTTTTTAATAATCCACTTTAACACTTACTGACTTTATTAGTTATGGGGGGTATTCTTTTGGAGTAATTTATCTACGATTTACGGCCTGCAACTTTAACTTATAATAGTAAACTCTCAAGTAACATTATCTCTTCAAATATAATGTAAGTACTTTACAAAAATGCTTCTTTTTCCAGCCTTCATTTCTTAAGTTATCATATATTTTATATCATTTTGTTGTTGCCATAAACCCCACATTACATTGTACACAAATAATCTATAAATATATATATTTAGCCACATATTTGGCATTTCTGGTGTTCTTCCTTTCTTCGTTTAGAGCTAACTTTCTAGATGGTAATGAATGTAGGCTAGTAAAGAATTCACTCAATTTTCCTTAAATTTCAGGTTCATTTTGATGGCTGATTTCACACTTCTCTGTCTGGTTTTCAGCATTTAGATTTGTCTCAGTCTTTTCCTTCCATTTAAACTCATGGTGTCTAGTAAGATTCTTTGATTGCTGGGTTTAGAATCTTCACCAAATATGTGAACTTCGTAGACATTTCTTAAACTTTTTCTCTGCTCACTACCGCTTCCCGTCTAGGACTCTAACTGCATTTTATGTCACTTGATATGGTGCTGGGTGTCACAGAGGCTCTATATTTTGGTCTTTTTTTCTGTCTCACTTTCATTTGGATCACTTCTGTCACTACATCTTAAATTCACTGATTTTTCATTCTGCATGTCTAATCTGTGGTTAATCCCATTCACTGAATTTTCATTTCGCATGTTTCATCCCTATAAATTCCATTTGTTTCTTTTTACGTATCTTCCACTTTCCTCATTATCTTCATGTTATTCTTTAAAATCTTGACAGTCTTCAGTTTATGTCTTAACATCCTTCTCTAATAATGATTCCATTTTCTCTCGCTGTTCTGAGTCTGTTTCTATTGATTGACTTCCCTACCTCTTACTCTCCTTCCTCCTCCTCGTTGTCCTTTTGTCACATGCGGCAATGCATGGCGAACACTTCGAATGCTACCTTATTGAGTGCCTAGATTCCGTGTCTGTCATTTATTTGGCTTTTAGAGTGGCAGGCAGTTACGTTGCTTGAGGATTAAGTCTTTTGAGGATGAATTTGACTTTTTTGTTTGTGCTGGGGGCTGTTTTAAAATCATTTACATGGAACTTCTATACACAGTCTTCATTGTTTCATGACCGTCTCGTTCTTCAACCGAGGGCTGGTAGTAGAGGGGCTGTCAACAAGGATTGTAGGTCCCCAGTTCACCATGAACTCTCAGCCTCCCATGTATCCTTGGGCTGGCCTTGTGGCATTTCATGCTCCAGCTATAGGTCTTCATGTTCAGCCAACACTCAGAGGGTTTCTGGAGCTCTTCTTTCTGCACAGCTTTCTTCTCTTTGGTACTCTGCCCTGCGTATTCCAGCTGCCTCCACCTCCTGGAGCCTCAATCCCTCCCTCTTCAACTCTGAGACGGTCTGGGGTCACTTCAGATCCGAGGTCTGGAAACCTCAGGCAGAAGGCAGACTCACAGGGTGGTGCTTCCCAGGGCCCAAGGTCTGAAACTAGCAGTTTTACCTATTTCTCCCAGTTTTCTGGGAGGATAAACTAGTTTCTATTATCCCATCATAGTAAGCATAAGTTCTTCATGTCCTATCTTTTCAATACTTTTACGGCTACCCCCTTTTCTCATCACAGACATTGGTAACATGCACCTCTTCAAGTGAAAAGGTTTAGTGAAAAATAATAGGGGGAGGATAAGGGGTATGCCAGTTTGAATCTGTTGTGTACCCCAGAAAAGCCATGCCCTTTAATCCTCATTCAGTATTGCTGGGTGGGAGCTTTTTCATTGTTTCCATGGAGATGTGACCCACCCAATGTGGTTGGTAACTTTTGATTAGATGGTTTCCATGGAAATGTGCAAATGATAAATTTTAAAGCTACAATAAAGAAAATCAAGAACATAGATGAAAAGAGGATGCACTGGAATGGGGGGGAGGAGTAGTCCATGGAGAGCAAAAAGTCTGCAACAAACAGAAAAACTGCATGAGAGCCATCAAGCACAGGCTGGAGGGGTACTCATGGAATATCAGAAACACAGAACTGCAATATAAAGAAGAGAAATAAAAGTGGGAATTTAGCAAATAAAATGAATAATGATATACAAAAATACGTTTTTGTTATGTTATATGCAGAACTATGCAATCAATACACATAGATGAATACACAACCATGCGATAATGTTGTAAGCCATTGATTGTGTGCTACGGATGGACTGTGTGTGTGAAGATTTCTCAATGAAAATGTATTTTTTTAAATAACATGCATCCTTGTATGTTAAAATCCATGCAATGCTGCCAACTTAGGCTGAACTGTTTATTTTGTTTACTTCCTCAGGTTTTATTCTACATGCATTTAGTTCTACATGCATTTAGGTATTATTTTAGGATTCATTTGAGAATTTTACCTGTTCATCCTATTTTTCTCTGATACATTTCTTGGCTTTTGTTTTTCCTCAAATTTACCAACTGTTTTCTGCTTTTATGGAAGTTTTAGTTTGGAAAATTCATTAGTCTTGCTATTAAGAGAAATTCCGCACATGTGCTAACACAGACAGTCATGAACCCTGTCAGCCCTTGATTTCCTCTTAATGAAGAATGACCCATCTTTTTCCACCCCATGAGATTATTTTAAAGCAAATTCCCAATTTTGACTTCATCCCTAAATATTTTGCTTTGTATTGCTCAGACATGACCTTTAAAAAATAACTCTAATGTAATTTTGCCATCTAAGAACAAATTATTAATTCATTAATAGCAGAAAATAGAGTTTAAACTTCCTAGATTATTTCATCACATTATTTTTGGCTTGTTTGAATCATATAATTAGTGAGGTTTTTCACTGCAATTAACTGATATTACTCATAAGTTGCCATTTCATTTCATCATTTTTCCTTCAATCCTTTTTCTCCTTACAATTTATTTGTGGGTACCATGCAATTGGTGCTGTAATGTTTTCTGAGTCTACATTTATATACACATGGTGACGGTAAAAATTTCCCTGTCCTTTACAGTTTTTTCTAAGACTGTTGATGTAGAGGTTTTGCAAGATTCAATTTCAATTATTTGACAAGAATATTTCATAAGTGATGTCTTTCCAATTTGATGCATATAAAGCCTGGCTGTCTCTTTTTATGATGTTAGCTGCCACGGCATGTTAGCTGATAATTGCTTAGATCCATTTAGGGGTTGCAAATTATATCATTTCTTCATCATCTGTTAACTGAAATACTTCTATAAAGAGACTCATTCCCTAAGCAACTATTTGATTATCACAAGACACAGATGGCATAGGAAATATAAGGTAAGTGCTTGACTCTTTTCCTTTGCTTAATAGCTTTTGAAATAATGAGTTCATTCTCTAATCCTCCAGAGGTTGCGTGTGTGTTCATATAATATGTCATAATGCATTCATGGATTTAAAACACTTGATGTGTTTCAGGCGTAGAACCATTATACCTACAGAGGCTTAAATTGCCTCAATCTTGGGCTAGCAGAGCTTCAAGTTTTCTCCTGAGTTCTTTTCCTCTGACCCTAGAAGTCCTTAAAAGCCTTGTTACTTTCTCTATGACACACTGTTTAGCCTCATCTTTTCCTTCTGCTCTATTCCTGGAATCAGCCACTTCTCCAAGGAATTATGCTTCTTTCTTATTGGAAAATTGTACTTGGAACTCACGGTCTGATTTCTAAGGATTGGGAGACTTTCTTTACATCAGAATTTCCCAATTTCATTCCAGCCCAGCTCTGGTTTCATTGATTAAATGTTCTTCTGAAGTTTTCTGAGAGCTAAAATCAGAACTTTTATTAAGTTAGTGTTTCTAATATAAGACAATGTCTTAGATCGTGTTCCAGGAACAGACCTAAGATAAGACTTTGTATTCTAGTAGTTTATTTGAGAGAATTGTCTGAGAGGTATGGGGGTGTCTGATGGAGCTAGTTACCTGATTGGGTGGGGGGAAATTCACGACTTCCAAATGAGCCATGAGAACCACTGCAGAGCCCCTCTCCCCGCTGCTTCCCTGCACAGCATGGGGGTCCATGAACACCACTGCACAACCCCTCTCCCTTACTCCTTCCCTGCTCAGCACCTGCCTCCGAAGGTCAGGGGGCATCAGCAGGACCCTTCTGGGGAATCTCCCACACCCACCCCAGAGGAGGTATCTTGTTCACAGCTGGAGAGCCTGCGATGACTCTTACACTCTCAGTTAGCTCCTCTCTGAAGTGTGTCTGGCAGAAATTCCTCTGAGTCTGACCATCAACCCGCACTTGCCCAAAGCCCGGGGGGGCTCCTGCCTCCCTGCGCTCCACTCAGGGCGGGGGTCATGGCGTGGATCTGAAGAGCAAGTGCTCCTCTGTTTGCTGGCGTCAATACTAATCAGTGCTATACATTCTCACACCTAATCCGTCTCTACGTATTTTCACATTTTAGACTCATCTTTCCAATATTTCAGCAATCTCTTTGAAGACCATGGCATAGAATCTTTGTCTTTTTATCAAAGTCAAGCAAAGATCTGTTCAAATGGTGGTTCTCAGTGAATATTTCATTGATTATATTACATATTCTTTTTGGCATTGAGGATAAGAGTTCAGGTACTTTCTACTTAAGATATAATATATTCTCTTTGTTCCTCTAGAAAATTGGATCAGCCTCAGTTTTATTTACATTAAACCTACCATCCTCACATAATTATCCACTTGCACTAAAAATGCTAAGAGCTTGTGTGGCTCTAGCAATAAACAATATCTAAATTGATTTTTATTTAGGTATTCTTAAGGCATATGTTCTAGTTTCCTAGCTGCCGGAATGTGATATACAGAAATGGAATGGCTTTTTAAAAGGGGGAATTTATTAAGTTACAACTTACAGCTCCAAGGCCACGATAATGTCCCAGTTAAAGCAAGGCTATAGAAATGTCCAATCTAAGGCATCTAGGGAAAGATACCTCTGTTCAAGAAGGCCGATGAAGTTCAGGGTTCCTCTCTCAAGTGGAAAGGCACATGGCGAACATGGCATCTGCTCACTTCCTCTCCAGGCCTCTTGTTTCATGAAGCTCCCCTGGGGCTTCCTCCTTCATCTCCAAAGGTCACTGGCTGGTGGACGCTCTGCTTCATGGTTCTACAGCATTGTGAAGCTTTCTCCAAAATACTTCTTCTTTTATAGGATTCCAGTAAACAAACCAAAACTCATATAGAATGGGTGGAGACACCTCTCCAGCTAATCAATTTTAATACCCACAACTGATTGGATCACATCTCCATGGATTTAACCTAACCAAGTTTCCAACCTATAGTACTGAAGAGGGATTAGAAGAAATCGCTGCTCCCACAAGATTGATTAGGATTAAAACATGGCTTTTCTTGGGTACATAAATCCTTTCAAACTGGCACAGCGTACAAGATTGGGTGTCACCGTCACTGATTCCAACCACTTCCACCTTCTGTGACAAATACTGGACAAACATATCACAAACCATCTTAAATAAGATTATTTTGCTCAAGAAGTCCTGTGAAGATGTGTTACTGACTCACATCTGTAATATCAATTGTAGAAATCTTGTCTTAAGACAAAACTGGAACGCTAGACTGAACTGCTAATGTCCCTTTCATATGTTATGAAATATATATTGGCTAAGGGCTGAATAGGTGACATGTCTCTTTCATATGTGTGGAACCCCAGAGCAAGAGAATTTCCACAAATAAACTAGCCCTAATTAAAACAGATGCCAGCAGACATCGTTACCTCCCAATGCATCCAGCAGAGGATTGTTCTGAACTAGCAAATTCTGGTGAGCAGAAGCGATGGTGCTTCCTGCCCACACATCCCATTACACTCCCATCTGCTTCAGCATAAACTTGAATATTCTTTTGGAAGACGAGTATGTGTGGACATCACCCAGTGTGCGAGTCCCACAGAGTGCTCCTGCCTACACAAAGGCGTCTTTACTCCTCCTCCTGCTTCCTGGAAATATTATCTTGGGGAATTAAATATAGTGACATCTCAAAAATACAAGGATTCCCCATAAAGATCCCAACAAAAGGAACTAAGCAGGGTAAAATGATGTCAAATACATGCTGTGTGTTCTTTTCAGTCTAACTTTGCTGTTCCTGTCTGTAGATCTCAGCACAATAGCCAATTCTTATTTTTGTACCTAGAGCTGAGAGCTTATCTGCACATCCTTATAATCTTGGAATTATTTTATGCCTCTTTTCTTTGTTTTCCATTTCCACATATTGCTATATTTCTATAATTATACATATTTTTCTGGCGGAAGATTTCTTACTTTATTGTGTGACCACACTTGAGCATTTATCGAACTTAGACGGAGGAGCCAGGCACTCAAGAGGGAGTTTATACCGTTGAACTCTTTCTATCATTCCAGCAAATATATGGCTCCCTGCCCACTGTCCGACAAAAGTGGCATCAAATGCAGTGGCTACAAAGACAAGAGAGGTTTCACTTGGAAGCCTGGCTTTCTCTAGCATCTTGAGGACTAATTTTATTTGCAGTTCTTTGTTCTTCCTTTGCTCATCTGCTCACTTCTAGAGGGGGCTGAAGCCAATGGCCGTGCGTGCAGACACGCCCCCTGCGCGCGGTGTCCTCTCGCTGGCCTCACTCAGAGACTCGGCTCATTGCAAAATACAAAGGAAAACAAACTTCATCACTTGGCCGCTTCTCGGGACTCTGATAATTACCTCCCCATGTGTGTGTTTGTGGGGAGAGCTGGCCGTCTCCAGCACCTCCTCGTGGCTTTCATTTCAGGCCTCCAGTCCGTTTTGTTTGGGGGCCTTTTAGTTGGGATGGAGATCAGTGACGCAGAGGCAATGCTGGTGGATGCGTTTATGCGTCTGTCATCTGTCAAGGTCAAGGTTTACCACATTTTTCCATATTTTTTTTTCTTTGTCGCAACTCCCTTTTGCATCAGTGCACCTTACATGGAGAATAAATCTGTCAGCAAGAGGCCAGCCTTGTGAAGTTGAAGAGATTGCGAAGGGTTTTGTGTTCTTAACTTTCTTTCTCCTTTTTCTTTCATTAGGAAGTTGTGGGTTCACAGAACGACCATACAGTACAAGATTCCCATCCACTGTCCTAGTTTTTTTGGTTGTTTTTTTTTTTTACTGCCCTGGTTTTAACAGCTTGATTGGTGTGGAACATTTGTTACAATGGATGAAAGCACATCTTTATTGCACTGTTAACTGTAGTCCATGGTTTAATTTAGGGCTGACTGCGCAGGTCCATGGGTTTTTATTTTTATGATAGTAACATATATACAATCTAAAATGTCCCAGTTTAACCATATTCAACTATAAACTCGGTGGCGCCGTTCATTATGCCCATGATACTGTGCTCTTGTCCTGGGTTAGCACTCAGTAAATTGTCTTCAGTAAGACTCTAGCTGGCAGGGTGGCTGAGAGGACGAGAAGGTTGGCTATTGCGGGAAGCACCCGCCTCTTTTTCTCTGTCACCACTGTGCCAAGGATGCTGCGTGTTTGTTCTGATGGAACCCGGCTGCTCCGAGGTAGCTGTCTGCAGACCTGCCCTCTTCTGGGCTCTGGCTTCCTCCGGTCTTTAGAAGAACCTGATTAGGGCCCCATCCCATGAGCGATGGAAAATCCAGTGCCCCCGTGGAGATGTCCCCCAATCTCCGCATCTGTAATTAGCAGGTTCTGCACCCACACAGGCTCGCCTCACCCCCACCCCCACCTGGAGAAATAAGCACTTCAACGTCTCTGTTTCTCAAGCCAAGCACCTGAGATCTGATTTGTCTCCCAGGTTCTAACAATTGCTATTCCCACTCGCTTCTACAACCTCAGTTTTACAATCCACATCACTCTAGTGAATGATAACAAATGCCTCTCTGGCATACCGGGTTAAAGACACTTCTCTGACACGTGGGATGTACTGGGGCATCAGCTGGCCCCGCCAAGGATATCTGGTTTTCTAAGAGAATGTGCTGTGCTCGGCTTTGGGATTAGCTGTGAGTGAAGGGATCATCCTCTTTGAAGTTACAGATTCACCATAGATATGTGATTAGCAGAGACACACATAATTTCTGTCCAAAAGAATAGCCTCTCCCAAGGCTAGGGTTGATTGTCCCATAGGGCATAACCAGTTTTGTCTCTAATTTAAGAAGAAAGACGACTCCATCCAGCTCCTCAGCAGCTGTTGGACGCCATGGTACCATCTCACCATGTTGCTCATTCATTACGAGTTGAACAATGTTTGGCATGAATTCTTCCTAGATTTCCACAGGAGTTGCTTCTGTAGCTTGCTAAGACCATCTGCACTGACTGTAGCCATTTTTGCTGCCCACGGTGACCTGGTCTGCCACTGCTGCTAGAGTGACACAACTAACAAGCAAGGCTTGTCCGGACAGCTGTTCCTTATGACACGCCAGCAGTCTGCTCTTGGCCTTAGGGCAGTTTGTCTTAAAACGTGGCTCCTCCCCACCCTGGTGACTAAATGAATGGTCACCCTTCAGTCTCCAGCATCAGGTGGAATGAGACGCTCCCTACCTCCCGCTGACCAGCCCCTCTCCACACCTCTCCAGAATCCCTGTCCAACGCCGCCTCTGCTCCTTGGGGTGGCCTTTCTTCACCTTTGATCTAAGTCAGGTGCCCTGCTCTGCTTTTCCCCAGCACCTCCTGCTTCCCACACCCCAGCACTCAGCATCCCTATTCTTACTTCTTTCCTAAGTTGTCTCTCTCAAGTCCTGCAGAGACAACAGGCCATTTCCATGATTCCATGGCCCAGTGCTTAGCTCGTGACATGTGCTCAAGGCTGAAGGAAAAATATTGACTAAAAGCAGATGCACTTTAGACTTTTTCATACTTGTAGAGTTATTGTGACTATTGCACATAAATATTATTTCCCTTAATGATGAAGATAAAAGTACTTGTCTAACTCTCAAGTTAAAATTCATCAACAGTGAAAGCAGTGAGCACTGAGACCCACGCAAAGTCCACATTTAGTAGCTACTACCTAACATTCATAAAAATGTTTTTGCTGTTAAAAAGATTTAATAGCATGGATGAGATCATAGATATGAGTTTCACTCTGCAGGATGGGCGGAATCTAACTGTTGATGAAATAAATGCTTTAACCTTTGGAGAAACGTTGAGTAGCACGAACGGATGAAAATCTCCAAGGGGACCTCAGCCAGGCTCTGGGTCGCTGGAGAGCCAGTGCACCGAGCCTCCTGGTCCTGGGGGCCAAGTGTCACCACGTTTACAACACCCCCAGGGCACAGCAGGGAAGTGGATGGAAAGAGGAAGAGCGCAGGGATGCCAGAGTTGGGGGTGGAGCTTCGATGTGCCTTAAAGAACAGTGGGAACCCACATGCTACTTGCATAGTCCTATGTCATATGAACGCAGACATGACACATGAATCTTCTATAAACATCCATGGGCCATTAAAAGTGAGAGAGGCAACAGAGAAAACAGTTCAGCTAGGTCATGACCATGTGACATTTAGTCGAAAAGCCAGGGATGAAACTAGGCAGACCTGACTTGCAGCAGGAGCATCTGTCCTGGGTCTGCCAGTCTCTCCCCGCCCCGCCTCATCCTTCCCCTCTTTCCCTTCCTCTCCTTCCTTTTTCCTCACTCTCTCTCTCTCTCTCTCTGTCTTCCTCTCCCTCTCTTTCTCTCTTTGCCTCTCTGGTTTTCTCTCTGTGTGTCCCTTTCTCTGTTTCTTGCTTTCTCCTCACCCCCTCTGTCTCTCCCTGCGGTGGTCTGGAGTCATGTATCCCAGAAAAACAGTCTTCACTCTCAATCCAGTCCTGTGGGCTGAATCCTTGTAAATAAGATCTTTCCACGAGGGTTAAGTTACTGACTTCACTCATTTCAGTTAAGGTGGCTCGGCTGAACGAGGATGGGCCCTCACCTTATTACCCAAGGCCTTCCAGGGAACATCACAGAGCAAAAATGCCAGAAGGAACGGCCAGAAGCTAAAAGTCAACAGAGCAGGAAGAGAAGGCGAGGCCAGGAGAGGACGCCATGTGCCTTTCCTAGGGATGGAAAAACCAAGGACCAGGGATTGCCCGCAGCCAGCCCCAGAGTGCCACAGGCTCCCGGGTGAAAGCAGCACCTCGATTCAGAGCCTCTCGTAGCCTCAAAATGGTGAAGCAATAAATTCCTGTCGGTTAAGCCAACCCATTCCATAGTGTCTGTTTTAGCAGCCGGAAAACTAAAACAGACACTCTCTCTGTCTCTCTCTCTTCCTCTGTCTTCCTCTCTCCCTCACTCCTCACCCCACACACACTTAATCTGCCAGATTATATCAGATGTTTTATACACACACTTTTGTGTAGTTATATAGGCCTATTTTACAAAACAATATTGAGATTTTTAAAACACATGCCTAGTGAAGTCCAAAAATATTAAATTACTTTTCCTAAATTGTTAAAGCCAGGCAGCTTTTAAAAGAAAAGACTGATTTTTGGCATCAGGACCAGAAAATGGAAGAGTATTTTAAAGTTCAATCATCTATAAACAATTCTGGGAGAAGCACACATACCCGAATGTATACATACACACGTTTTATGGCCTCTGTGAAAAATGATGTTTTAATAGATACCAGAAAATTCAGTTAAGAACTTCATCCAGTTGGAAATATCTTATTTCCAGAACTCTCGTATTGCTTTTCGTTCCATAACATTAACAATAACTCCTTTTTAAATGAAGTAATAATGAAAATAATAGAGAGGGAAATCCACTGTATCTCTGTAAGGAGAGGTATTTAGCGATAAGGCATTTAGCTAATGTGCCTGCAACAGATCTGGTGGCTTAATCCAGCACTGTGAAATGAAAGTAATTGTGTGAATTTGCTGAGCAGTCTCTCCTTCATACCAGGTGCATTCTCCTTCTTGAGAAAATAAACAAATGATATTTTGCATATCCTTAAACGTTAATGCAATCTCATGAAAATAACACAGGTGTTGTAGAATCTATAGTTTATGAATGTATAGATTATATTATATACTATATATATTATATTATGAAATATAATACATATTTTATATTATATATTTATTAATATAAAATGGCTATGATTCCCAATTTGTTTCTGAAATGAATTTTTTTCATGAACTCAAGGACTAGTTGATTTCAAAAACACTAGTCCTTGAGATAAAAATGAAGGGAATTGTATAAAGGGAAATTTAAACAACAACAATTGTGATTGGAATTATTTCCTTTTTTGTCTTTTGCTGTGTTCTTTCTATACCCTCAGTTTCTTTTCCAAAAGGTTTACAGCAGAAAAAATACTGGATAATAATCAGTTTAGAATTAGGAGACATTTTAGAAAACAAGAAGGCAAAGACCCTTACAATATTGTAATTTACATAATGGCACGATTCAATTTTTTAAAATATGACTGTCATATGTCCCATTTTGCTACTGTACTTCAAATTTATACATGAATTTGTTTCTGAGATGTGGTTACATAACAAAGATCCACTTGTGGTGACAGAACAGCAAAAAGGGCAGAAAAATTCTTCTTAAGTTGTTAGTAGGACATGAACACAATTTTTGAAAATCACCATCCCTCATATAAAAATCATAATAAGGATTTCCTTTATAAGAAATATAATGTGAAGGCATTTGTGGGCTCATGCCTTAACCAAAAATAAAATAATTATATGATTCACATGAGCCAATGAGGAGGGTACAAAATAAACATCATTCATGTTGTAGATGGATGTGAAGACACAATGAGGAGCTGGATTATAAGAAAGATGGCATGTTCTAGTCTAAGTGACTGGAACTACACAAGCACTTCTCCCATCAGACACACCGAAAGACAAGGTCAGCCAAGGTCAGCAGGGGACAGAGTTGGTGGCGGCTGGCCCAGAATCACTGCTTTCAGGATAATCACCATAAGGGATCTTTTCCAAAGAATGGGGTTCACCAACCTGGGCCCTCACCAACAGCAAGTCAATGGCCTTGCTCCAGGAGTCCAACCGCTGGCCACTGGCTACATCTGGACAGGTGCACATGGGACAGTCCCAGGAGGAGTCGGCCAAGTGCTCCATGAACTGAGATCCTTTCAAAGGAGATCCTGGTTCAGTACTGAGTATATCACCAAATTGGAGAGTAAGCGTCTCCTATTGTCAATGTCAGGTCTGAATGCCAAGGAAGGCTACTGCCAATACATCGTGTTTAAAATAAAACAAAATCCACCTACTACAGACCTCGGTCCGGGTTTTTCAGACTTCATGAAATGTTCTGCAGCCTCAATCACCCTAAGATGGACAAACAATCACTTGGCAATAGTGTTTTATTTGTTAAAGCTGCCAGAATGCAAATTACCAGAAATGGGTCAGCATTTACAAAGGGGATTCATTATGTCACAAATTTACAGTTCTAGGACCATGAAAATGTCCAGATTAAGGTTTTCAAGAGGAAGGTACCTTCTCTAAGGAAAGGCTGCTGGCATCCAGGGTTCCTCTGTCACACTCAAGGAGACATCTGCTCGTTCTTCTCTCCTGGGTTCTGGTTTCAGACTCATGGGGGTCCTTCTTGTTTCTCCCCAAGGCATTTTCTTTCTTAGCTTCTCTAAACTCTCTCAGCTGTGAGCTCTCTTCAAAATCTCTCCTCCATAAAGGACTCTAGCAAGCTGATAAAGACCCAGCTTGAATGGGCAGGGTCACATCTCCATGGTCCCACCCAAGAACAGTTCGGCACCCACAAGATTGGATTGAAGAACATGGCTTTTCTGGGATACACAACAACTTCAAACCAGCACAAATAGCAAAGCTGAGCTCTGATCCCTTCTCTTTAGTTCTCTTCTCTTAATCTAAATGTTCACCACAAACAAACTCATTCCCTTCCTCGTGGTTTTGGTATCCTCAGTATGATGTTGATGCCTTAATCCAAATCTGCAGCCAACTTTTCCTTCCAATGCTGAGGGCTCCTATATCTAAATACCCAAAACACATCTCTACCCTCGTGTCCCTCAGATGTCTAAAATCCAGCACGTCTAAACTTTCCATGTGCCCCTCCCTGCCTGCCTTTAACATCTACACAGGGGTCAAAGAAATATCAGACCCGGTGTATCCAATTCTCCTCTGTCCACGGCCAGCAGTCGGTGTATCCCCGCTAAGTGACATTTCTCAAACACCCCTCCAGCCCCACCTCACTGCCCAGCTCAGACCTACATGGTTTTTCCTTGGGACACCTTGCCTGCTTCTCCCTTCCTCTAGCTCATCCTCCATGCTGTCATCCCACATTATCTTTTAATTAACAAATAAATCATATCGCCACAATAACCTAAAAGCTTCATCATATCCAAAGGTCAAAAAGCTCCATAAAACCTAAAGGTGAAAGGTCACACTCGTCACCTTGTCACATCAGCACCGGGGCTGCCTTGCCCACCCCGGAGGGCAGCCTGGGCTCACTCCGCTCTGTGCTGAGCAGACTCTGCCTCCCTTTCCTTCCGCTCCTGCTGCAGGTGTCCATTCCGACAAAACTGCTCTGTGGGACTTTGCAGACCACGGGACAAGTGTCTCTTCCGCTGTCCACAGTGCCCGTGGGGCTCGTGCTGGTTCACTCCACTCGCGGAATTTTAATTAGTTACTTTAAGTACCTAACTTAGTCCCTAACACACTGTAAGAGTAATGCTTTTGCACAAGTAAAGAAGTAAAGGAATGAGTGTGCAGACACCTTCTCCACTGCCCAGGGCAGGAGACCAGGACTGCACTCAGGACGTGCTGCTAATGAGGCTGTGCCCTCACCTGAGCCCACCAGGAGCTCCAGGTGCAGCTTTATCAGGTATGAGGGCAAGAGATGCGGATGCAGGCCCGTCCCATTGCAGTGCCCGGGCAGCTGGGGCGGGGCGGAACCCACCTCATCAGAGCCGTGAGCCTAAAGGACATGGGACACCGCATGTGACACCCCAGCTGGGCTCACAGTACGCTGCAGTGCTTAAAATTGGGTTTCACAGTTATTTTTACCATCGTTAACTGATACTGAGTGAACCCAAATTTTAACTCTGTTGAATAATAGCAAAAAAGACAGATAAACGTAGAATCGCTCTATGCAGGAGGTAAAAGACATCATAGTTACCATCGTAGAAATAAATTTCTAAGCACCCTGAAGGATAGACCAAAGATAGGATCTGATGGCGGAAAAATCAAACCGAACAAAGAAAGGAACGATGTAGAAATACAGGGTGACCGATCAAACAGAAGTACATTATTCTTGGCATTATGCTCATTTTGAGACAGACACCCTGTGTGTACGCCTGTACTTGTGGATTGCATAGGAAGGGCCCCCGTGATTTGAGGGGGGGGGGGTGCAGGTGAGTTCCACACCCCCAGTTTCTGTGCTAATATTTAGTAAAAGCAATATAGCTGACAAATAAAGCAGAACTTCTACTTCTGGAAATTTGGTGGACTTTAGATTCCTTTTTTTTTAAATGATTTCAAAAACAGGTAAATGATTTTTTAAAATGAAAACTAGGGAATATCTCCATGGTGTGTGTGCAGAAGTATTCACTATAAATAGCATTTAAGGTGGCAATTGAAAAAAATCAGAAAAAAAACCAAACTTGAAAAAAGACTTTAAACTAGTGATGTTCCAAAAGGATCTACATATTTGGGAAAACCTAGGGAATGCTTTCTTATACGTTCTTTCCCTTTTTTAAAAAAAAAATTTAATTAAAAATGTTCTTTTTAATAGAATCTCTATTATGAATGGTCATGGACTTCAGATTCTGAAAACTTACTGATAAACAGCATCTAAGAATGATTAATAAAACATGTGCACACACAGACACATCTTTTACAATGAAATGAGCCTTCAAGCAAGAAAGTGGAGTCCACTGAGGTCAGAAAATGATGATGTCACCTGAAACTGCCCTTCAGAAAGGAAGGCATTTTCAGGCGAGCAAAAACGGAGTTTTTCACTAACAGATCCCATTAAAGGAATTGCTAAAGAATGTATTCAGGAAGAAGGCAAATGATAGAGGAAAAATCCAAGACATAAGAAAAAATGATGAGTCAAGAAAATGCTACATGGGAGGGTAAATCGTAAAAACAGTCACAATATCACATCAAATTTTGATGTAAAAAGTAAAAATAGAGATAAAGCATTGGAAAACAACCACACGCAAGTGGATAGAGAGGAAATTGGAGTTAAAGCATTTGAAATTGTAATATGTAATCATTGAAACAGTAGTAGAGATTTACTTTAAACCTTAGTCTATGACGCAAACACATTAAAATTCTCCACTAAATAAAAGTATTCCTCTTCCCAAAGAGCAGAGCAGAGAAAAGAGCAGAGAAAAAAACTAATTTTTTTTCTCGGCCTCAGTCATTTTAAAAGGAGATTCGAGAGTAAACAAAAACCAGAAGGAGCAAGCGCCAAGGTCTCCCAATGAACCACCCCCTGCCCCTCCTCCCAGGGCAGGGAGAGATTTGAGTTCCATTTGGCCAGAGCGAGTGCAGAATTCAGGCAAGGAGCACTTCTAGACACAAAGAGAGACCTTTTGTGATGATTAAAAGGTCATTTCATCAGGAAAGTATAACAATCCTAAGTGGGCGTTTACCTAATCACATAAATAAAAACTGACCAACCACAGGAGGAATTGTCAAGTCTACAGTTTCATCTGGAAACGTTTCAGCCACAGTCAGGACTTGAAGCCATCACCGAGCCAACTGGCCTTGTCAACACCTAGAGGACACCACACCCAGCGATGCCAGGACACCCAGTACCGTCCAGGGCACAGGGGACAGTCACCAAGACACACCGTGCCCAGGACCATCAAACCAGTTCCAGGGAACTAAAAGAGCTTGTTCATAGCACAAGACGATTAAATTAGAAATCAACAAATACAACCTGGAAAATCCCCCAAATACTTCAAATTAAAGCAACATATTTATAAATTACCATGCGCAAAAGGAAAAATAACAAGGAAATTAGAATATCTTTTGTACTCAGTGAAAATAAAAACAAAGTACCTAAAAATTTGCAGGGTATAGCTAAGGCAGCACAGGTAAATATATAGTTTTAAATAGTATCATAGTAAAGGAACAAAGGATCTAAAATCAATTATCTAAGCTTTAACCTTACAAAGCTAGAACAAGAAAAGCAAATTTAATGCAAAGTAGTTAGAAGGAAGGGAATAATAAAAAACGAATAAAAAGAAAAAGATATCAATGGAAGAAACAAATAATGTGAAATCAAAAGCTGTTCCTTGAAAAATGTCCATAAAATTGATAAAACCCCATTTATACTGATCAAGAAAAAATAAAATTAAGACAGATTACCAATATGAGAAATAAAAAGGGGATATCACACTGTTTTATAGATATCAATGGGATAATCAAGAGTCATTATGAACAATTTGACAAGTTTAGTGAAACAAATTCCTATAAAGAAACAAATAACAAAATCCAGATCAAAAAGAAATTGAAAATGTGAATATATCTACTTTTGTTAAATAAATAGAAATTTTAATTTAAAAAACCTTCCAAAAAATAAAACAAGTCAGAATTTAGCTGGTGAATTCTATCAAACATTTAAGAAAGAAATGGTATCAATCCCATATATACTCCTCAAAAAATAGAGGAAGGAGGAGAACATCCAAACACATTGGATAGCATGAATATTACTCTAATACCCAAATCAGAAAAAAATATATTATGAGAAATGAAAACTATAAAGCAATATTCTTTATGCATATATGCACTGAATTCTTTACCAAACTTGTGACTAAAACCTGGCAATATATAAAAGACATATATATGCATCATGACCATTTTTGTCTCAGGAATGCAAGGAATTTTCTTGAAAAACATTTAATGTAATTAACCATATAAACAAAACAAAGGAAAAACAACATGGTGTTCTCAACAGATGTAGGCAGAAAGCATGGACCCAGTCAACCTGGCCAGAGCTGGACTATGTATCTGTCAATGGACCCCTGTGTTTTATACTACATCAGAACACTCATGCTTTTTATGCCTTTGGTTGCATTACACCATTTACATCATTTTCCTTTCCACAGCAGCTACAGAAATATTATATTGAATCTGGAAAGTTTCTGTTGCTACGGTGATACAGAGAGAATCTAGAAAGCACATTCAATCAATCAAATCCACTTTTCGCAATGGATTCCATCTGATCACCACCCTCATCATCATTACCACCCTCATCATCATCATCACCACCCTCATCATCATCACCATCACCACCATCACCATCACCATCATCACCATCACCGTGAAATGCAGCTAATAAATTATAGGTACAGTCTCTTACCTTCAGTGAGGCTTTGGGAAATGAAAAGCTAATTAGTTCCTTCCTTCAATGATTTAATAAATGTTATTTAAGCCTTTTATTAGGTTCTAGTTCAAGATACAGAGAAGACTTCAACAGAGTATAAAATCTCATGCTCAACATCTGGGTATCTGACATAGTGTGAAAAAACATATACATACAAAAAGCTAAACACCTGATGTGTTTATAATAAAGCATCTAGTGGGTGGTAGGAAAAGAAAGTGCTGTTACTCCATTTAAGTTTTGTAACCTGTGTATCAAGTTTACTTATACCATGGGCTCTCGATGAGTCTTAAGATGGCAAAAATGGGACAAATTATGAATTCGATGGTATGGGGACTTTTGGTTGACAAGTATCAATGGTACCACAGAGCTAGACAATGTTCGGGAGCATGGAGTATTTAAAAATCCACCCAAAAAAAATTTAAAAAAAAAATAAATAAATAAATAAAAAAAAAATAAAAATCCACCCAAAGGAAGGTATTTCTCAGTATTTATCAGTATACAAGTTCATAATATACTGGTCTATAATATGCTGGCACTGCAAAGTCCTCAGAAATTAAAATCTTGTATTTCTCAGGATTGCCACATTTAAATTACACTTTTTTTCACATATATGCTCAAATAACAGACTTGGCCCTAATGTGTCAGGGTTGACTCACGTAAAGAATAGGATTATTACCAATCACCCCACTCTTCTAATGACCTTACAGGGAATTATTCCTTATCCAATATACGATACCAGAAATTAAATTCATGAAAGGTCAAAATCAATGTTCATCAAAACTCACTGAGAATTTCAGATTTTGTTCTCGACTACCCTTAGTCGTTCTGCTTATAACATCATTTTCAGGTGAAGAGAAAAACAAAAATGGCATGACGAGAGGAAAGTTAACTTGCTAACAGCACACAGCTGGTAAGGGAGAGGAGATGGGATTGGAATCCATTTAACTTGGTTCTGAAACATATTTGCTCAACTACCACACATACTATCTCTTCCTTAAGGGATGAAATGTATTTGAGTAAGAAATTGTTAGTTCATGAAGCGTATGCTTGCTAATTTTTACTTAACGTAGAAATACCACCAAGGTAATTTTCAGGTTTTCCTTCCTTATTCATTATAAACAATAAAATATCAAACCACCTTTTCAGTTTTGATTTCTCTCCATTTCATAGAAGTCAGCATACAAGTTATATAGAAATGGTAAAAAAAAAAAATTAAAGTGCTTAAATAGTAATTTTAAGTCAGATATTATGCCTGTTTTGATTATGCCTCTGCATGATATTTGACAACAATATGTTGTACCTTGCAATTTACTATTTTGACCTAACAAAGAATTATCTTGTAGAAATTGGGGAACCTAATATTTATCTCACCATGTTAATCTCATCATTATGCGTCGTATGATTTGAAGGGAGAGTCCCTCTACCATTCCTTCTTAGTTAAACTTGATAAATCAATTTAGTGCAAACAATTTTTTTCGTAACAATAAAGCAATAAATAAATTTTTACCTATTTGCCATTTATCTTTTTGACCTTAGTGATCTGTTAAAATAATGTGATCTGGATAGAACAATACATTATCCCATTGGCTTACAAACTGTTTTCATAACTCAGTCATTTGTCAAACACTGCCTGACATTCTTTTATCACCAACACTTAATTGCTTCGAAAGGGCTCCTTGGGTAAGTGAGAATTCAGTGCAGCACAGCTTGAAAACCATTCTATTAACCACAGAGGATTTAGCCCAGATTAAGTCAGGGTAGAAATTCAAGGAAATAAAATATGGGGTGTTTATAGTGTCAAGGAGAACAGAGGAAAGGAAGAACTCATCTTTAAATGCTTGGTAGAATTCTCCAGTGAAACCAACCAGGCTTGTAGATTTCACTGTCACTGAGCTTTTAAATTACAGTAACAAATTGTTTATTGGTTATACGACTATTTGCATTATCTATTTCATTGTGATTGGGTTTTGGCAGTTTGTGGTTTTCAAGGAATCAGTCCCTGTATCTTCTTACAACAAGGCAATGAAACTCCTGTATCTTATGCCAATGCCTCTCACCTTGGGTGTGTATCAGAATGACCTGTGCCTCTTTTTACAAAATACAGATATAACTAGGCTGCATCTAAGGTCTTCCCATTTAGCAGAGGGGCAGGAGTGGGGAGACGGTGTGGGTAGGATATTAGTATTTTTACAAGGCTTTGCAGGTGATTTCAGCATTTCAACAAAGTTAAGAACTATTATCACAAAGTCCAAAATACCATTCTGTGATTGCCCCCTTCTCGTCTCCTAACTCCCTCTCCTTCACCACCACACCGAAACCCTTTCCACTGCAGTAAACATCACGTGGAACCAAGCTACCCCATGCTCTGTGTAAATTAGCTTTTTCAGGTTCATTCCTCTGGAAATGCTAATGGATTTCACCTTGGATTATGCCAAGAAACATCATTCAGAACACGGAAGTGTAAAAGTTATCTATTATATCTATTGTAGGAATGTTGAAAGATCCCATGTGCTCTTCAAGATATAGTTTTCTTATGAAGACCCAATGAGAACATTAGCAGATCCCAACAGAACTTATGTTTCCGTTGAACAGTTCGTGGCTATAACGATGAATCTTGTACTTCATCTCATCTTCTTTTCACTCTGGCCAATAAGAAGCTGACGGCCATCTAGTCTACCTGGACAAACCGTGGGCCATATGGGAGCATCATCTTGGTGACCGCAATCCTATGACGCAGCATTTGCCGACTGGGGCAGGGACTGATGTGTGCCCAACCCTCCTCCTCCACCCCAGATTTGTGGTTTTTAGCTGGATACATGGCTGCTCAGAACAGTCTATGTCCCAGAAAACTTACCTGTGACTGGGCTCCACCAAAATTATGTAGACCACATGTCCTGCGGCCTCCTCCAGAAATAACCCTTGACAGACAGCCAGCGCACAATGGTTAGCCATTGCCCTCATCCCTGACCCTTCTGGCTGTGTGATAGGAAGACTGAGAACTGGGGCCCCAGCTGTGGAGGGCAGGAAGTGAGCTGGGAGAGTCTTGACTCTCTGGAGCCTCACTCACGATTATATATATATATATATAATGTTTGCATAGGCATATATATATATATATATATGCACACGACTATATGTGCATAGATACATATTATTAAATGCCACTGCAAATCACTTCTGAAATAAGATATGATACTAAATAAAGGCATTTAACTGCCTCAGAAATTTGCACAGAGTTTCAGAAAACACACTCCCTGTGCTTGCTATAGCCTGCAGGAAAGAGGCTATGATAATGAAGCTTGTGGCTTTTTAACCATCATCAAACTTTAATGTGAAAATTTATCATCAAGAATATTACTTTGAGATTTTTAATTTATCTGAAATAGGTTATAGTATTATTATAAATTGAAATCTGAGCTGTACGCTCAAGAAAAAGTATATGATATAAGTTCTAGAATATTAAAATGTCCTTGGTATTACAAGAAAATGAATTTCTTCATCACTACTTTATTGGACCCTGCATGCCATGGAAATTACCAAAGCATTTAAAAAATAGTGTGTGTTTATATATGCAGTCTAAGTCATTGAAAACATTTAAAAAGTAGCTAATGTATGTCATATTTAAATGAACTTTTTTGGGGAAGGCAATAAAGATGTCAAAATTAAAGTCCCTTCACAAATAGCTGCTCAGACCATTTCACAGTACAAACAATTCATGCTAAAGACTCCACTTCATTCCGTTCAACTGCATTTTCACTATCCAAGATAAGGAAGAAATAGTCTAGTCACAAATTGTTCGGAATTGATAAATGAGTGTTCCTGTTTAATCGGCAAATCTAACCAATAGAAAGTTCCAGTGTTTCAATTTCCATGCTGACCTACATTTTCAATCTGAAGTCTGAACCACAGCCACAAAACAATCAGAAACTGCTACAGTTCCTTGGCTAATTGATCTTTACAATTTTTTTCAGGAAAAGATTGTGAATTTGTTTCCAAGGGCAAGTCAAGGAGAAGGACACATTAAAGTCTGAGAAACTTAAGATGAAAAGGCATTTCCTGAGAAAGATTTATAAAAATGTTTCCCTTACATTGTACCTTGTCATTCTTTTCTTTCCTTCCCTTTTTAATATTTCTAAAATTGAAAGAGAAAATCTTCTGGAAAAAAAGGTCAGCTTTCAATTCTGACTGTTCTATTAAACTAACAGAAATTTCAGCAATGGATTATTTTTCCCAAAAGTGTGAAATCATATTTTCTATTAATTTTCTTTCATCTTTAAACATCTCCTTTGGAAAAAAGCATTTGGCCAGGGAACTTAATTCACAGGACTATTCAGTTTCATGTGTGTATGAGGATTATACTAACGTTTATTCATTCTGATTGGTGACCCCAGTCTTGAGAAACCTAAGGATATTTACAAACTAGACAAGTTTTATCAATTCACTATATTTAACTTCTCTTTCCAGATAAATTTTCCTTTCATTTTTATTTTTATTAAAATGACATGATCAGAATTTTAAGTCAAATGCTAAATCAATGCCCATGTCTCAGCCCATACTTGCTCTATCAACACACCTGAGATACAATTATTTTCAACTCTTCTTTTGTCCAGTATTTTCTCCATGGCTCTAAATAAGATTTTTAGAAGGCCAATCTTGATTTGTCAATTTAAAAAAATGATTGTTCCTTGTGATGAGCGATACAGAGATAAGAGATAAAAGCCAGACTTGTACCACCAGCTTCCCAACACGCTTGCTTCTCTCTCCTCATCCTCCGAGCCTCGCTGTCTGTTCTCAGTCTGATGAAGGACAACTACACACACCCAGCTTACAGCTACCACCACACTCCACGGAGAAAGACAGAATGCTTCCTGTAAAATCACAAAAAGCCCACGGTGTGCCAGCCCACAGCTTCTTTTCAGTATTACCCTGGCTATTCACACCAGTTCAAAAAGGTGAAGAAACCAAACAAAGGTTTAAGATTTGAAAGAAGTTGCAGTCTCCTCCATGACAGATTCCATGACTATAAATCCAAAGACATTTCTGAAAAGGCAACCACCAGAACTAACGCAGGAAAGCCTTCATATTGGACATCATCATAAAAAGTCATCTGTATTTTAATATGCTATCAATGAGCATCTGGAAAATAAAACAAAGTGAAATGAAATAAAATGAAATGAGATTAAATAAATAAAACTACCACTAACAGAATCCAGTGTAAAATACCCAAAAGAATGGGGATACATTTTTTGAAAGATGGCATGACCTTTCCAATCACAACTACAAAGCAATGGGTAGAGAAACTAAAGATAAGTAGACAAAATGAAGACATAATACTGTGCCCACAGGTAGGAAGACTCAATATTCTTCAGATATCAATCATCCCTCTAATAAAAGATTTAATGCAATCTCAAGCAATATTCCAGTAGTGTCTACTATTTATATAAAAACATATAGGACATAGCACAAGTTTAGACAAAGAAATCAATGACGAGCAAAGAGCACCAGTTGCAGACCTATCTTCATATGATTAATTTATTGTCCACAAAAACTTTCAGGCAATCAACAGGGAAAAGAAAGATATCAAAAAGCAATGTTGGAACACCATATATACCAACTAGTGACAAATCTGAGACTAAAAAAGCAATAAACTTCTCAAATTTACTAGAGAACTTAAGGCAATATATTTGTTACCTTGGGTAGGAAAAGATTTCTTATAGAAATCTTATATAATTTTTATAGAAATTGATAAATTAGACATTTTGTACAATCACAAGAAGACACCATAAAAGAAATAAACAGGAAATTCACTAATTGAGAAAAAACATTTTTAAAACATTTATATTATAAAAGACTTGTATTCAGAGTATGACAAATATTTACGATTCTGTATTCAGCAGGCAAACCAATACAAAACGGGCAAAATATGAACTGACACTTCTTAGAGGAAGATATAGAAATGGCCAATAAGTACATATGAAAGCCAGCAGGGAAAAGCAAATTAAATCACAATGAAATTTCAGAATCGCTAAGATTAAAGGCTGGCAAAACCAAATATTCATGATGATATGTGCAACTGGCAATCTCACACATTGATGAGGTTATGGGATTATGGTCATCATTTTTGAGAATTGTTTGTTCATTTCTTATGAGCAAGACATACTGCTGCCCTATGACCCAGCAATTACAGTTCAAGCTATTTACCAAAGACAGAGCATATGTCCACAAGAAATCAGTACAAAGAGGCCATAGCATCCTTATTCACAATACCCAATCATTGGAAGCAATGTTCTTCAATAGAATGAATAAACTCATTGCAATACATCCACACAAGAGAGTACTGTACATCATAGCAAGAAACAAACTCATGATTCACTCAGCAATATGGATAAATCTCAAAACATTATGCTGTGCAAAAGAAACAGACACTGTAGTATGTGCATATATGATTCTATTGGTGGAAAATTTATGATAAGCAAATACAATTTATTATAATAGATACCAGATATTAGTTGCCTGTGGTTGAAGGGGGTGGGAGTGGAATTCCTGATGAGGACAAGGAAAACTTCTGGAGGGATATAAATATTCTATATTTTTATGTGATTTGGGTTACACTAGTGTATGCGTCTCTCAAAATCTGTTGTACTTTTACTTTGAAAATCTGAATATTTTACTGTATCCAAATAACACTTTATTTTTTGAAGAGGTGAAAAGAAAAGGTGAGAGAATTCAACATAAATCTCATCGAAAAATAAGGGAAAGCAATACTCAGGATGTAATAGCTTAGAATTTTTGAGACTTCATGGAGAACATCAATCCTCAGGTTCTAAAAGTTCATTAGATCTCAAGCAAGATAAATAAAAAGAAACACGCCCTAAATCAAATTGGAATGGGTTAGTAAAATACAAAAGAAAAAGAGGCAATCTTAAAAGCAGTCAGACAGAAAAAGGAATTGCTTATGAAGAACTAACAATTAGAACAATCTGACTTCTTGATGGCAACAATGGTATTCAAGAGACAGTGGAAATTTTCTGTCAAAAATATCTAACAGAAAAAAACAGTCAACCTAAACAGGTGTACCCTGTGTGACTGTCTTTAAAAGACAATGTTGACATGAAAGCATGTAATTTCATTTCAATTCACTACCAAGAGACCAGCACTAAAGGAACTTCTAGCAAATATATGTCAGAAAGGAAGAAAATGATCTCAGAAAAAGTCACAGATATAAGAAGAAACAATGAACAAGAAAACTGGATCTAAAAATTTTAAATCTTTTTCCTTTATTTAAATCTTTAGACCTAGCAAAATGTATAGGCAGGATGTGTATATTTTAACTCAAAAGTTTATGTCAACAATTTTGAAATTTTAAAATGACATTTTTATTAGATAATTTTATTTTTAAATTTGTCTATTAAATTATGTCTATTAAAGCAGTCAGTGTAGCAATGGGTTGTAAAGACCAAGAATCAGTTAAAATAATATCACTTAAGTGTCCTAATTTCCAATATGCTCCCCAACAAATGAAAGAAATGTCTCATGCGGAAAAAACCCTATATTGTAGAAAGGACATTTTGTTGGAACATGATGTGGTTGAAAATTAAAGTATTTTAAACCTCATACCCCACCATTATTACAAAAATAGAGTACAGCCAATTGGCATTTCAAGTAAAGCTGAAATTTTCCAACACATTCAGGTCAGTGGAACATGAAATATATTTAATTTCATTTCAATTATTTTTTTCTTCCAAGAGAAATTTAATCTGTTTTATTTCTCTTATACTCAAGCATACAAAATAGCTTATCCTATGACCTTTTTCTGGTTGTTATTAAACCAGAATATATGTTTGGGCACACACAGAAAAATGGATTAATTTCAAATTGAAGACCAAAATAATGCCAAATAATGCTGTAATTTCTTACTTTGATTATAATGTAATACTTTAGTAAGGGTCAAGTTTATCATAAACACATAAACGCACATATTATTTAAAAATTAAATTGAAAGAGTCATTTTAAGATTAAAAAATGTAATGTTTTCTTTGTAAGAACCAAATTGAGAATGCTGAGAAACGTTATTTTGAATACAAAGTGCAACATTTGAGAATTATGCAATAATAACGTTTTTCCAATCATTTTATAAGAATGAGATGATCTTAAGAATTGGAATATCAGCTAATAAAAAATAGATCATCTCAGCATTTGCACAATCAAGCTGGAGAAGACCCTCAGCACTAGTCAATTCCATTGTGAATCTCATGATCCCGTCTGATTCTCTCATCCTTACACCTGGGCTCCTTCCCAACCCTTCCCATGTCCTCTGAGTCAATTTGTAACCAAACTCTGCTCAATCCCCAAAACCTTCACAGGATGCAACTGCAGCCCTTCACCCTCATCCAGTTTACCAGAACCCGCGTATATTTTAGAATCACCGATGCTCAGGTCCAACCCCAGAAATGCCAATATAATGGAAATTGGATGTGGGGGGACTTGGGAGCTGGTGTTTTGAGAACTTCCTGGTGATCACCAAGGATGCCAGCCCTGACAGCCATTGCCCCTACCCAGGTCTTCTCACATGATGCCATCTTCTTCCACAAACTTTGGTCCAAAACTAAACCCCTGAAATTCCCCCTCAAACAAACCCTCCACCAGCCTTTCTCACTTCCACTGATGACAAACGTATCCTTTGACTTTCTCAGACCAAACCTTCCCCAATGCCTCTCCTTCCCTCTTCCCTGACATTCAGTCTTTCAGATTTGCTCCACCTTCAACATGAAGTCAGGAGCTCAGCACCTCACACTCTCCGTTCCATCACCACAGCTGGTCCATGATCATTTCTTGCCCAAATTGCTTCAATTGCCTCCCAGCTAGTCCTGCTCATACCCTGGTGGTCCCACAATGGCTGGAGTCATCCTAAGTTGAAGCCAGATGCTGATGCCTCTTACAAAATTGGGCAGTGGCCCTGCACTGAACTCAGGGTAGAAGCTAAGATCCATACAACAGACACAAACCAACCTCCCCACATCTGCTTGGATCTCCTCCCGCAAGACAGCACCCTGCACCCCAATTCCTCTCCAGCCAAATGGGACTCTTATGGATACACACCCGGGGACCCTGCCTCAGAAGCTCTGCCTGGGAGGATTCCTGGGCAGGGAGGATCCCTGGGTCTGGGAGGATTCCTGTACCTGGGAGGATCTTTGCTAAGATAATTTTTAGGTGAGCTAACTTTTCATAATCTGTTTACCTCTATTCTTTCTGTGGTCTGACTGGATGTGGAAGCAGTGATGATCTGGTGCCATTAGATGAAAGATACAGGTATTCCTCGGCCCTCAGTGGTAAAGTTCGGGTGGTCCTTAGTCCTCAGTCATAAAGTTCAGATGGTCCTTGGCCCTTAGTGGTAAAATTTAGGTGGTCCATGGCCCTCAGTGATATTGTGGTGACTGAAAAGAGTTATCTTTTAACAGCACAGCCTTAGAAGGCAAAGGACTGGCGTCATAGCATACAATATGGGGCATAAGATATCCACGTTTAGGTTGTCATTTGTAACTAGAGCTTATAAAAACAAAAAAAAAACCCGAACAGAGGAAATCTCTGGCCCTGGGAGGTGCTAAGCTAAGAGATGAAACCCAGAGTTGTGCTTCAGAGGAGCTAAGTGAAGGCCCAGAGATGCTTAGAGAGGAAGCCACTGGAATCAGAAGCTTGAAGCAATGGAACCAGGAATAAAGACCAGCAGATGCCAGCCACATGCCATTGGGCTATCTTTGGAGTCAAAGAATCTTTCTCTGGATGGCTTAATTAAGACAATTTTAGGCCTTAGAACAGTAAACTTGTAACTTAATAAATCCACTTAATAAAAGCTGATCCATTTCTGGTATATTGCATTCCAGCAGCTTTAGCAAACCAAAACAAACATTCATTATTATATCCATGAACAGAAGGCAGGTCCTTTTTTGATAGGTATGGATAGCACAAATGCATGCTTGAACACAACACACACATGACAGAGGCTATAGGACTTCAAAGGCACAGGCTGTGCCAATTTCAAACTGTTGTGTACCCCAGAAAAACCATATTCTTTATTTCTCATTCAATATTGTTGAGTGGTATCATTTTTATTTAGTTGTTTCCATAGAAATATGACCTATCCAATTGTGCATGGGACCTTTTGATTAGGTGGTTTCCATGGAAATGTGTCTCCATCCATTCGAGGTGGGGTTGCTTTCTAGAGTCTTTAATAGGGAATCATTTTGGGAAAAGTTTTAGAGCTGACACAGGCAGAGATATTCAGAGATGAAGAAAGAAAATGCCCAGGGTAAGCTCTTTGAAACAAGAAGTCAAAGGCCCCAGCAGATGCCAGCCACATGCCTTCCTATGTGTTCTGGACTTGTTGGCCTTTCTTGAGCCAAGGTATCTTTCCCTGGATGCCTTAGTTTGGACATTTTTGTAGCCTTAGAATATAAACGTGTAACTTAATAACTTCCCTTTTTAAAATCCAAACCATTTCTGGTGTATTGCATTATGGCAGCTTTACCAAACCAATACACAGGCTGTCCCTGGCCATTCAAATCTGAAGTATCATAACTTCCACATGCCGGCCAAATATATCTACCATCATATCCCATTGAAAACTTTAACTCAGTATAGTCTTCTCCCAGCTAATTTTAGTTAATTTTAGGATCTTGAAAATCAGATCCTCTGCTTTAAATTGCTATATCCTAGAGCCAGTTTCTCATTATTTAACTAAAAATTGTTATAATGCATCACACAATTACCCATAAATCCCAACTAAGTTGTTGAAATTCAAATTAAACACAGAAAAATACCTGTAAATGAATTCAGCTCATACATATGCTTATTACTGCATCTGTGAGGGCAATAAATTCTTGAAAGCTAGTGGTGCCCTTTGGATTGATTAGCAGGTCTCCTGAATCTTTCTCTCTTTTTATTGGGTACATGGCCCAAGAATTGAACCTGGGCCTCCCTCGCGTGGAAGGTGAGCTTTCTACCACTGAACCACAAGTGCACCCCTCTTGAGTTTTACAACTCTCTTCTTTAGACAAGATTACATGTCTATATGAACAAATGTGGTAGTGAATTCCTTAGTGAGAGCTTTCAAGAACTCTTCAACTATTTTTTCATCTATTTCATCAAAGCCAGACCTCCTTTGTTAAAATTATCTTCTCTTCCATTTTAACTTTTCTCATTTACTTTGATTCCTCTCCACACTTTTGTCAACCCTTTCTCAACTTCTAGGGGGATTCCTGGTTTAACATTAGACAACAGTATATGAGGGATGCCCATGGGGCATATTCAGAACAGACCCAATGAAGTAAGTCTACAGTACATTTGACGTCATGATGTTGCCCAGTCCACTGCATGCCCATGCTGAAGTCCTCTGTCTTTCCACTCCATGAATTTTTCAAAATACTTTTGCCTACCAATTGAGTTTTTCCAAAAAAAAGCAACAAACTCTGGTAATTTTGGGGTGATGTGAATATACAGATTCCAGTATAAATATTGGCCACCCAAGATGGTAAAGAGTGACACATTCTATGAAGTATTAGAAACCAAACCGTGCCCCATGGGTAAAACATTTACTAGGAGAACATTCTGTGGAGTACACCTGTGTATTTGGAAATGAACACCTGTTCTCTTGCTCACCTACACCTACCCACCCACCCAAGCCGTCATCATCTAGGAGTCCTGGTGCTACCTTTCAAGGACCACAGACTGACAATTTATGCTACTGTAACCTCTTCTTTGTCTCCTCAACCATCAGCAGGTGTCCTGTCAATTCTACCTCTCACCCTTCATTGTGACTGTTCTCCTTCCATTCCCTATGATGAAGAATAAAAGAAACCACTACAATAAAGCATTTTGGGCCTTGGAGAGAAGAAGAGCAAAGGGATTAGAGCCCTTGCTTTGAGAAATGAATGAAACAGAAGGAAGGAAAGCACCGAATGCATAATACGATTTTAAGAAACTTCAAATTATGTACAACTAGGCTTCTGGCAGGGGAGAGGGGGGCCAGGAAATAGGAAAGTAACACTTATTGAACACCTACTACATGCCAGGCATTCTTCAAGACAAGCTATATAATATTATTGCAGTTATTTTCCAATCACTCCAATCTTGAAGACAAGAAAGATAAGAGCTGAAGAGAGGTGAAGCAGGTTAGGTGACATCACGCAGGTATTGAGCAGATTCCAGATCAAGTCCAGGGCCTTATGCCTCAGAACCCACGTGCTTCCCACTGCACTTCCGGGTCAGCCCTGGCCCTGGACTCTGAGTGTGCCTGCCAGCATCCTCACCAGCGGGCAGCAGCCTTTCAAACTGCTGCCCAATGCTTCAGGGAAGAGAAGAGCTGGTCCACTTAACACTCATGGCCTCACATATGGATTTTAAAGCAAAGCTTGATTACTATATTACATCCCCAAACAAATTTATTTTATAACTCCTATTTGAAAGGACCTGTGGGGATTAAAAAAGTAGGATTTGCTCCTTGCCCTCCTCAGATTGGGAGTTTATTAAATACTGAGGACACGATAGTGGCAGAATGTATGTATTGACCATTAGAAGAGGCACCTCGGTCATCTCTTCCTATTAAAATTCATCCAACAATTATTTTTAGACTTCATCATCTACTAGGTAGTAAAACTGCCATCCAAATAAGCTCTTAACAACACTTCTAGGGACTCAATAATAATTCAATACCACTTTTGCTAACAAAGCCCTAGGTCTATTTTGACAAATTGGAATTGCTGATTCTAGAGTTGATCCAGCCCAATTCCCTCCTACTCTTGTCTTTTCTGTTTTGAGCTATCCTTGATGGAGCCACTAGCCTTTACCTAGGAACACAGATGGAAATCTATGTGGACTAGAGTCATTTCCAAAAGCTGAATGCAGGGTGCCACTGCTTGCGGCACATAATGCCCTTTGCCCTTTTTCAATCCACGAAGGTTCCAAGATGATTAAGTGTTTATGCAGTCATGAGAAATTAAGAATCATCAAATATTTCAAAGTCCCCCACAAGCGCTTTACACTTGAGACATCAGTGAGATTCTATGGGAGAGGTTTTCAATAAATGCAAAGATGGAAGGATTATAGTGTAATGTAGAAATAATTATAAACTTATGATCTCAAGAAAAATTATTTTGCAAAAACAGACTGCAGAAACACGTTCTTGAGAAAATGCAAATAATGAAGGCTTACTCTCAAATGTCTACACCATCTGAGGGATAATGGCAAAGATGATAATGCAAAGTGAGATCATTTTATTGAATAAATGTCTGCCATATGCCAGGCATTAGATGAGGCAAATTATATAGGCAATTACCTTTTTTAATTCTTAGGAACCTAAGAACAGAGAAAGTGGGTAATGTGCCCTCCATTTCACAGATGTGGAAACTGATGCTCAGAGAACTTGTGCAATTCTGAGCTCTTCTGGGAGGAATGAGATATTACTGCTGGCCCAAGAGAACATAGGGTCTGTGCCTTGGGATACGATTTGATATTTCTAGTTTGACAGAATGCAACTGCAATTCTTGGGAATTCACAAAGTGTACCCTGACTGATGGAACCCAGCTGAAAGGAGAGAACCAGAGGGGCTCACAGTGTTTCCACTGTGTGCTGTCAGCAGGTAACCTCTGGCCCCTGTGGGTATAGAGGATTGAAATGTGGGGAGTGCAAATTGAAATATACTATGTTACATATTACCTATATTACATACACTGGGTGTAAAGGACTTAGCAGGAAAAGAAAACATTATCTCCCTCTACGCTGATATTTGGAGATGTCAGGTCAAAGAAAAGAGACTATTAAACTTAACTTCATTACTTATTTTTCCTTTTTTAATATGACTACTAGAAACTTTGAAATCTGCATGTGCGGTTTGCCTCAGTGACTTGCGGTCCATTTCTATCAGATGTCCTCAATGCTCCTTCTCTCGTTCACTCCAACTTCCATAAAGACGAATGGAAGCAGTTTGCCTTCTCATTTGTTCAGCATCCTCACACTCCAAGCTCCCCTTCGCCAATGACCAAACAGCCTTCCCTTCAATGCAGGGAACCCAGAGAGTCCTCTGGACTCACAGAGCAGGCAGGCTGTCCCAAGCATCTCACAGTTCACAGGTGCAAACCAAGTTAGCATTGCACCTTTACCAAGATGAGTGGATGTACTTTCAGTCCCAGGAGCCCCAGTCAAAGGTGCATCAGGTGGTGTATAGGAAGGCGACTCCATTTGTGTTTATTTTCCTTGAGCCTTAGCTTCAGAGTTGAGGCAGCCATGGAAATTCCAAATCCCGACACCTGAGTTAGCACAGCACTCTCCACACACATTGCAGGTATTCCTTTTCACCTCAGCCCTTCCTACCCAGTTGTCATATTTTATAGGAACGAATATAATATACTGTATCTGCTTTTTGACTCTTTTTGCATTAATTCTTTCTTATTTTACTTATTGTTTTCTAAGAACATTAAATATACTTTCAATGTATGTTCATTTGGTATAAGAGGTAAATTAATATCCAATGTGTCCCCTATTTAAACTCCATCTTTCGTTTGTCATATTATCTCACAAAATTCAGCAACACAAGGGGTCGGCCTTGGCCACGTAACCCCACAACCCCTTGGCACCTGCCCAGCCCTCTCTGCCCTCTCTCCTGCCATGTCCATGAGCCTATCCCCCCGTGCTCAGACACGGCAGCCCACCTGCAAATGGACAGGTCTTCCCTCTATGAGCCCTATGCACTCGGGCGCCAACCCCAGGTACCTGTGAATACAGCAGTGGAGGTGCAGCAGCTGGGGGCCACCTGATCTCAGCGTCCCCGTGGTAGCTGTGCAACTCTCCCGGCACTCAATCACATCCTATCTACTAGAGGTGGCAGCTGGGGAACTTTTCTTATCCTGCCCCTTTCCTGTATGGAAAGGTTCATACAGAGAGAGAGTCTCTAACTTTCTATTCATCAAAAATTCTAATGCAGCAACTCCAATGTCATAAGGGCACATCTAGAGCTTGATTGTGTGCCCTTAACTTGATAATTAACACAGAATGTGCAGCCCTTTGTAGATGCTTGTTAACTCTCCATCGGGAAAGGAGACGCTACTCAAGGTCCTACCGGTCCAGCATCTTACCTCCCCAATGAGACACGTGTGCTGGCCTCGGCAGTTCCGTTTTATTTCCCTTGCATGCTACCTACTGAGCACTCATTAAAGTTAGCAGTGGTTCGACCTCAACTTGGGCTCCCTCACTGTCTGGTGTTATAAAATTATCTTCCATTACCTAAATATCCTCCACAGAAAGGGGGGCAGAGCTTGCCCAGGGAAGTGGATTGGTCTCAGAACCAGCATCCCTGAACACATGCTTGAAATGTTTGTTTCTTTTTCTCTACACTATTCCATCCATTCAGCATTAGAAATGGGGCAGGCAAAGAGTTCGTGCAACTGTCAACTGGAAAACATTTATCTAGACGTTCACACTTAACCAAATCAAAATCCTCACTCTGAAATAAACAGAGAAATAAAGGAAAAAATGACAAAGCTCCCCATGTCAATTCAAGCGTAATCAAGCACTTCTGTGCACATTAATTATGAATGAGACCCCTTAGATGCCAAGTGTATTTCTACTACTAAACTCCTGGCATGCATATTAATATCTGTGGTATTATCTATGAACAGATTTGGCCCTTGGGCAAATATACTATATATACACTGTGGTTTCATCTCACACCTCCCACATATTACTTGGATGGAAAATGGTTCTTGCCATCCCACTTCTCACAGCGTCCACCTACATATACAGTTGGGCAACTGCCAGCTCAAGAGGTTAGTATAATTTTTCAGACAAATTATCAAAGGATGTTTTAGGCTCAAAGGGTCTAGGGACATATTCCATCATCTAAACTATTTCAATAAATAAGCTCAGTCATTCAAATTGGCATGTTCACCAGCCTAAAAGAAAAACAAGGCAAATAGCATAGCACCGATAAAGTCTAATTAAAATTGAACGACTCTCTTATATTTTATTGTATATATACATATGTGTTTAGAACTGATTTCTGCATCAGACTGTAAACAAAGGAGTCTTCTCTTACATTAATTATTTTAGAGGAAGCCGGCAGAGAATTCAGGGACAAGGAAATGGATGGAAGCTTGAGGACGTTTGGAAGACAGTCTTTGACTCGAAAAGGTTTTATTCTCCTTCCTGAAAGCAATGGACCACTCAGGTGTTCATGTGATTCCTTTGCTATTTCCGTCCTTCCTTCCCACCCTCCACCCTAGAAACGCCCCGAGAACCAGCAAGCATGGAAAGGTACCTGCCGGGAGAGGCGCCACGGGCTGCGTGTCGCTGGCGTCGGGGGGCGACAGGCAGTCCCTCGTGAGCACCACGTCGTCGAGGGCAATGTCGCCCTGGTGGCCCTTCCCAACTCGGCCCTCAAACTCCAGGCGGAAGTCCTCCTCCCCCCGCAGCGCCAGCTCCCTCCTCTGCCAGAAGTTGCCATGCTCCCCGGTGAGGTTGAGCAGAAGCTTCGTGCGGTTGGAGACAGAGACCTGCTTCAAGGCCAGGGCTCCGACGCCACGGCCGTAGACGTGGTAATGGAACAGGATCTGCGGCAAGGGGAGGACAGTGCCCAGGGTGAGCCGGCGGAATTCCACGCTGCCCTCCCCTCAGTGGGAACATTCCAGAAGGAGAGCGAGGCATGTGCGCTCTGTCACCTGTGAGCACGCGCACCCCGGGTGAAATCCACCCTCACTGCGGTGGTTGCAGGGGGACTCAAGCAGCACCCAAGTGGAAAACGTGCCCAGGGTTCCCTCTCCTTCTTGACTTTTAACAATGGGATTCCTACATAAACACTTAATGTCCATGTCAAAGGGAAGGAGTATTAAATAGTGATGATCATTTGAAAAGATTTTTAAAGACTAAGAAACAGCTGGGGCTAAAGGACATCATTTGTACTCTCGATGAAACTAAAATAAGTTTCTTCAAAAGAGCAGTCACCTCTCACTCAATCCACCACGTCCTTGGACTGGACCCACGTTTTCGGTTCTGCTGAAAGCCCGCGCTCTGCAGATGGCCAAATGGCCAGAACAGCAGTTACCCACATGCTACCTGAAATACTAGAATGGGCTGCAGCACCGTGGCCTTGGGAGTTTGTAACCCGGCAGGGATTAATAAAAGTATTTTCAGGGATTAACATTTCAGTGTTTCAGAGCTGGAGTTTGACAGATTGTTAGCGCTCACTACCCAGCCCAGGAAATTCTGCTCAGACTTCCAGGAAAGAGCTGCACAGTTCAGGTATGCAAGGAACACACAACCCTTTGGAGCTCTGTCTCTTTTTTTGTTCTTTTGAGTGAATGAAGGGAAGCATCAATGGTGGACAATTTTCACATAGGAGAAAGGCATTTTTGAACAGTACCTGCCATGTATGCTAAACCCTAGAAAATGAAAAGCGGCAGTGCTTTAAGAGGAAAGACCGCCTTTAATAAGGGATGAATGTGACACATTATTTCCAAGGGCACCAACTGCCAACTGGACACCAGGCCGCCTGCCCTCACCCAATTTCCCAGCTGCTGCAACTTCAGCTACGCTTCTGAGGCCCTGAGAGCTTCTCTACTGCAGACCTTCCCCATGTGCGTCCTGCCCCAAGAGTCGGGCATGAGTCCTAGAGAGAGTCCCTGGCCGGGACCCTCGCAGCAGGACCCCACTCTGTGCAGCTAAGAAAAGGGGATGCCCTACTGGCAGTGACCACTCCCATCTCCTTGAAGCCATCTTCACCACTGGGCAGCAGACAGGCAGAGAAGCACCTGCACTCGTGGAGAGCTGAGATGAGGAGGGCGCGCCACCGCAGGGAAACATGTGAGCAAAGCTCTGCTGGGCACAGGTTCTTCTACAGGGACATTTTGACTGGGCATTCAGGCTGGCTCCGAGTTTGAGCTCTCCTCACCCACCAGTCTTGTCCCTCCCACCCATCCAGCCCCCAAAGGGAAAGCATCCCAATGTGGCTGTCACTGACCGAAGGTCCCCACAAGGTCCTGTGGCAGAGGCAAGCTTGAAAGTTGGGAGGTCACCTGCACACCTGATAAACATGTTTACAGGAGCGGCCTCACCACTCCCAGCATGACCTTTCCTCATTTCTTTGTATTCAATCTATATCATAAATATTCATAATACACACCATCCATCCTTAATTTTTGACATTTCTTCTATGCATACTTCATTATTCTCCCACAAATGTTTAAAAGAGGGGGCAGGGGACTGTACTCCTGGGCCCCAAGGAAATAGAGATGGATGAAATATTTCATTTCCACCGTATCAAAAATCTTGAACATTTTGAGAGGGAGTATCTAAACAGAAAAGCCTAGATATTAGACCAGAATTTTATATATTTCAGGCTTAATATTTCATTGGTTTTCTATGATTAGAACTACTTTGCAATCTTCCTAGTATCACCTATCGATATACAGCGATAGATTTATAAGTATAGCCGTGACATATAGAAGACTCTGGCATGCTTTGACTTTATTCTTGAGAAAGAATCAAGTAATTTGGAAGACACTAAAAGCAGATCATATATTGGTTTAAAACTCAAATTTTACCAGTTACATTAAAGTTTCATTTTAGTCTGTAATGTTGTTACATTTTCTTTTCATTATGAACTTCTCACTTGGATGAATTATTGACGAGCAAAAATGTTGTTTTAAGACAATATAAAGGAAATATAGTACATTTCCATTTTAAGGGACTTTCTGCTCAATTCAGATATAGCTGACTTTAGATCAACTTTTCTAAAAAAGCTAAAACCATGTATGTCAGATTCATTTGTCTTTGAAGAATTTACATGCATGTTTTGCGCATATAAATCATCTTATTGAAAAATGATTTAAGCTATTTACTGTAAAAGAATATCATTCATGTAGAATTATTCCAGAATGTATAAAATGTTGACGTCATTTGTAAACTGTGAAAAGTATAAACTCACAATAACTTCCTCGAAAGACTGTGGCTTCATCTTACTGACCCAGCCCATTCTAAGTGGGTCGCAATCCCCTTGATGGGGACCTTTATGAGAGGATAAAAGGCAGAACCACCTCTGAGAGAGCTCAGTGAAGCTAAGAGAGAAATGCCCAGAGATTAGAGAGACCGACTAGCAGACATCGCCACATGCCTTCCCATGTAACAGAGGTAACCTGGACACCAGAAGGCTTTCCTCCAAGAGGGTCGCTTCCTCTTCATGCCTCAATTTGGACATTTTCATGGTCTTATAACTATAAATTTGGAACCTATCTGTTCTAGTTTGCTAGCTGCTGGAATGCAATAGACCAGAAATGGAATGGCTTTTAAAAGGGGGGAATTTAATCAGTTGCCAGTCAACAGTTCTAAGGCCAATAAAATGTCCCAATTAAAACAAGTCTATAGAAATGTCCAATCTAAGGCATCCAGGGAAAGATATCTTGGTTCAAGAAGGCCGATGAAGTCCAGGGTTTCTCTCTTAAGTGAGAAGGAAAAGTTTCTCTCTCTCATTTGGAAGGGCACATGGTGAACATGGTCAGGGTTCCTCTCTTATCTGGAAAGGTACATGGTGAGCATGGTATCATCTGCTAGCTTCTTCTCCTGGCTTCCTGTTTCATGAAGCTCCCCGGGAGGTGTTTTCCTTCTTCATCTCCAGAGGTTGGGGGACTCTGCTTCTCGTGGCTATGTCATTCTGCTCTGCTCTCTCTGAATCTTTCATTGTCCAAAATGTCTCCTCTTTTATAGGACTTCGGGAACTAATCAAGATCCACCCGAATGGGTAGAGACACACCTCTACTAATCCACCTTAACAACTACTCTCTATCAAATCAGATCTCCAGGGAGATGATCTAATTACAGTTTCAAACATACAATACTGAATAGGGATTAGAAGAAATGGCTGCCTTTACAAAAGGGATTAGGATTAAAACATGGCTTTTCTAGGGCACATACATCATTTCAAACCAGCATACTACCCAGTGAAAAAATCAACCCATAGCTGGTATATTGCATTCTGGCTGCCTTAGCTGGAATCGAGAAGTGGGGTGCTGCAATAGACAAAGGCTAAGAATAATGGAATGGCTTATAAATCAATATAAGAAGAATTGTGAAGAACTTAATAGAAAAGGATTAGATTGTTTTGAAGAGAATGTTGGTAGAAATATGGACGCTAACAGTGTTTACAAAAATGGACTTAAACAGAAATTATGAATATTCACTGGCAACTGGAAGGAGGGTGGTCTTTGTTTTAAAGTGGCAGAGGATTTGGCAAAAATCCTGATGTCAGATGGAAGAGAGAATTTGAAAGTCACAAGCTAGAATATTTAGCTGAAGAGATTTCCAAATTAAATGCGGCAGCTACTGCCTGACTTCTCTTTGCAGCTTACAATAAAATGCAAGAGGAAAGGGATAAACTGAGAAATGAACTCCTGTGTATGAAGAAACCAAAATTGATAGCTTAAAAAATTCTGAGATTTTGGCAAATGAGTCCCCCCGAGGACAGTGCCCCATCTGAGGCTTCAACCAAACATGGGACTAGAACAGCCATTTCAGAACAAACCAGGATGGGAAATAGAATTATCCAAAAAGGATTTGCGGAAAGTCCTATTGTTTGGCAGTTGGGACCCCTGTGTGCTGCATGCTAAACCCACATGTTTTTGCAAGATCTATATGAATGGAGCCACTGCCAGTCTGGACTAAAAGAACAGATTGAAGGAAAAATAATTTCAAAGGCTGAACCATGGAAGCCAAGGTCTGGAGCCAAGAAACCTTGGGCCAGGAGAGTGGACCCACCCATGCACCAGAAGGGGTGAGTTTGCCCCACAGTTTGCAAAGGATGGGCCTTTATCCCCATTGTTTAGGAAGAATGTTACCACCCCAGGGCTCTCAGATGCCTGAGGGATTGAGGGGAGCTTGGCCACTCCATTGTTCAGGAAGAATGCTGTTGCTCCAGGCCTCAGAGAGGTTAGAGCACATTCCCCTGGGATTGGGGAGAGTTTGACTTCTGAGAGGTAGATCCTGTGCTCAAGATATGGCAGAGAGTCTGGGTGCCACCCTGATGCTTGAAGAAGGTGGAGTCAAGATCTCCCCAAGGCTTGGAAATGTTGAATCCCTCACCCCAGGGTTTGGAGAGAGCAGGGCTGCTACACAAGCTTTTAGCAGGGAGGGACTCCTCTCTCTCAAGCTCTGAAGTTAAAACATCTTTCTGTAGATGACTCTCAGATCTTAAAATCTAATGAAACTTGACATGAAGGATTTCAGAACTGTTTGGGAACTTTGACTGCTATTTTCCTTCCAAATTCTCCCTATGGAAATGGGAACATTTAACCTATGACTGCACCTCCTTTGTATACTGGAAGCAAATATCTTGTTCTAAGTTTCACAGGTGAACAGTTGAGGGGAATTTTGTCTTAAAATAGACCATACCTGTAATGGATTTTGATAAGACTTTGTACTTGACATTGTTACCAAAATGATTTAAGGCTCTTGTGATATTGTGATGGAATGAATGTATTTTGCATATGGAAAGAACATGACTTTTGGGGGTCCAGAAGGTGAACTGTGGTAGTTTGGAGCTGTTATTTACCCCAGAAAAGCCATGTTCTTTGAATCCATCCCTGTGGGTGCAGATCTATAGTGGGTGGGACCCTATGATTAGGTTGTTTCAACTGAGCTATGACCCACCCATTCAAGGTGGGTCTTAATCCCCTTGCTGGAATTCTTCATGAGAGGAGAAAAGACTTATGAAACTCAGAGAGCTCAGGGAAGAGAGGAGATCCAGAGAAAAGCCTCCAGAGGAAAAGAGAGAGATTGAAACCAACCCAGGGGAGAAGGATCAGTAGATGTCACTATGTACCTTCCATGTGACAGAGGAACCCTGGAGCCAAGCAGCCTTTTCTGAGAGAAGGTGTTCTTCTTGATGCCTTACTTTGGCATTTTCATGGCCTTAGAACTGTAAATTTTTAACCTAATAAATTCCCATTGAGAAAGCCAAACCATTTCTCAAATATATTGCATTCTGGCAGCTTTGGCAAACCAAAACAGTCAGTACTATGCCAGTTTGAACCTATTATGTACCCCAGAAAAACCATGTTTTAATCCTGATCCAGTCTTCTGGGGGAAGCCATTTCTTTAATCCTGATTCAACACTGCAGGGCAGACACTTCTGATTAGATTATCTCCATGGAGATGTGGCACGCCCAATTGTGGAGTGTGATATTTTGATTAGATGGAAATGTGACTCCACCCATTCAAGGTAGGTCTTGGTAAGTTTACTGGAATCCTTTAAAATAGGAAAAATTCTGGAGAAAGTTCATAGCAGATGCAGATGATTGGAGAACAGTTGTTTCAGAGCTGACAGAGCCAACACAAGACCCAGACATTTGGAGATGCAATGCCCTGCAGACGTTGCTATGTGCCTTCCCATGAGATGCTAAGCAAACCAGAACCCAGGATTGTGTCCTGGAGGAGCTAAGTGAAGGCCCACAGATAACCAGTGAGGAACCCCCACAGGAACAGAGGCTGAAAGCAATGAAGCCTCGGAGCAAGGGACCAGCAGATGCCAGCCACATGGCTTCCCAGCTAACAGAGGGGTTCTGGACAGCATCAGCCTTTCTTGAGTGAAGGTAACCTCTTGTTGGTGGCTTAATTTGGACATTTTCACTTCCTTAGAACTGTAAACTTGTAACTTATTAAATTCCCCCTTTTAAAAGCCATTCCATTTTTGGTATATTGCATTCCAGCATCTTCTGCAAACTAAAACAGGTACCTATGGTGGTCAGTATGAAATATAGAAAACACATCTAGAAAAAGACTTCTCTGATGGAGGCTAAACCAATGACTGACATCTTCCTTCCAGGGGCAGAGCTCTCTTTAGGGTGTGGTCATGGGCTCCCAAATATTATCACTTGAATTCAATAAGGTTTTCTATCATATTATAGTCTTCCCATTTTTTTGTTTGTCTAACAGCTTTATGACTGTGATGGGCATTCTTCCAGAGTTCCTGCATTGGAAAATGTGAGTAAGGACGCAAGTGTTCAGGTCTTATGGCTGTTTGTATTCTCATTGTAAATACAAGTAAATGACATATACACATCTGTGCGGTGGGTGGAATCATGGACTCCAACAAAAGACATGGTCTAACTCTTACTCTGCCTTCGTGTGCATGTGACCCTGCAAGATGTTATGATCAGTTAAGGTGTGGCCAAGGTGAATCAGGCGGACCTTAATCCTTATTACTGGAGGCCTTTAAAAAGAGAGGCTATTTGGACATAGTAGGTCAGAAAAGCCAGAAAATATAGAGAAGCCAGAAGAGGAGACCCTGGCAGCACCACTGGCAGAGGCAGCGGTGAGAGCCCAGGAGGAACTCAGAACGCTGGGGACTCCAGGAGAAAGACGGCCTTGCTGATGCCCTGACTGGGGACTCCTGAAGTCATGATCAATGAATTCTTATTGTTCAAACCAATCATCGCCTGTGGTATTTGTCACAACTTCCCTGGCAATCTAAGACAATCAAGGTCCTTGTGAATTTATCTCTGAGTGCGTCCATCATATTACATGTGCAGTTGAATTTAGTTCCTAAATTTACTCAAACCCTTTGCAGCGTACATATATATATATATATATATATATATATATATATATATATATATATATGTGCCACAACCAAGGAAACAATAAATAAATTGGAAGATCCTGCAAATATGTTGTCATCATACAAGGCTGCTTTGCCATAAGGCTGGCATGAACCTATTTTATATTTTTAAGACATCTTCTTCAAATGTCCACTGGAGAATGACCAAATCATCTTTTCCTCCTGCCTGTAAAATTTCTTCTACTTTTTAGGGCCAAGTTAGCCCTTCCTTTTCCCTGAAGACTTCTTAAAATCTTTTACTGTGGCTTGTACTCTCTCTGGTAATTAACTCTCAAGAGATATTTAAGTATATACTATCTGTTTAACTTTTTTTTCTGATGACAAAGTTTTTATAATTCTAATAAGTTTCAAACTCCTTGAGGGGCAGCAACTGTTATTTTACTTATTTTGCATTCTCTTTGATTTCTCCCGCCAGTCCTGAGTCCTTCTCTTTTACCCTTACTTCCTCTTTTCTCTCCCTTTCATGCCTCAAGGTGAATTGATTCAGACCCATCTCTGGTCTATATGGGACTGTGTCCCTAAGCTGATGCACATGAGATCTATGTGTGCTCACCTTGCACTTCTTGCTTCTCTTACTAATGACTGGGCTGGAAATTCTGGCTGCCCACATGGGCTGTTGAGGAAACAAGCTCTTGATGAAGATGTAATGACCAGAAGAGTTTCTCAGGGTGTGGTCGGCGGCTGGCTCCGTGCCTGCAGAGGGGGTGTCACAGGATTTCAGGTTCCAGTCAAAGTCGTCATCCTGATCTTGTTCCCAGGAGCAAAGATCAAACTCAAAGTCGCAGCGCCCGCTAGCGGTGCCTGGAAAACAGTTCCCAATGGCAGTGTGAAGAAAGAGGAATGAGCTGACTCTAAGGCCGACAACCCCAAATTACACTCCTCTTGGTTCATCATGTACTCTTTAAAACATTACGATACTATGGGTAGATGATTAATGAAATAAAGACAAAAATACATATACACTAGAGGGGAAAGGGGCATGGAATGTTTGAGGTGTTCTTTTTATTTTTATTTCTTTATTTGGAGTAGTGAGATGTTCTAAAATTGATTGTGGTGTTGAATGCACAACTATATGCTGTGAGCCATTGACTTTATACTTTGGATGGTTTACATGTGTGTGAATATATCTTAATAAAATTTCATTTTAAAAAAAACACTACATTACTACCATAACAGCTACTCTAATTAGAAAAATTTATTTTGTTGTACACAGCTATTTCCAGCATTCATGTAAGTTCATCTTTCAACAAATTGATCCCTGTCTCAAAATCAACGAGAAAATATTTTAGCATTACACACATTTACTCCTCCAAACACCCATTTGGCCAATGAAATTTATTTCTTTTCTCTTCTCATCTCTGCTTCTTGGGTCTCGTTAGGGAATTTAAGATGTTAATTACCCTGCAACACAGTTTGTCTTAGAAAATGCTGCCAAAAGAAATGTTATCATTAATCATCATCATTTTTTAGCACATTTTCTCATTTTAGAGATGAGAAAAATGTGAAACAGAAAAGTAAGGTGTTAAGTGTAATAATGTTAATTAATGTATTATAGAAATTTGCAGAAATTAAATATGTTGCTATATTAAATACCAGACATCTCCCAGATGTTCTTTTAAATATTTTATTGCTAACATGATTTATGTTGTTTTTTTTCTCCTAATTCCAGGATTGTAGGGATCACAATTTACACAGACCTACATTTCTAATACTCATGGCAAATTAAAAAGCTAACAATGTTAGAAAAGATGTTGTAAAACAGAGCATTATGTTATGAAAGTGCCATATTTTATAAAGTTAGATTTTAGGATGTTTTTTATATTCTTTATTTTTTAAGTAAATATTCAGCAAAAAGCCAATAAGTGATTAATTTAAGCATAAGTAATAAAATGTACTATTTATCATTCCTTTATAATAACAAATATTTATTAAGATCTATTAAGCTATTACAGCTGGAAAATGAAAATCTGTAAAATCATAATTATATGTGAGATGGAGTCCAATGCTAAAAATATCTGAGAAGAACTTAAGTCATAGCCATTGGAGATGTATCCAGATAAAGCTTTCTCCCTTAAAGAAGCCTCTCTGAACAATTATTTTATCTAAAGGAGAACAGCAATGATTCAGGGGCTGAGTTCTTCCTCTCTGCCATCATAACATTCAGGAACTTGTTCTAGCTCAAAGGCCAAGGAAAGGCAGGTCAGCATCCTGATGGAGGCTACAGCAATTTCCAGATGAAGCAGATTCTCCATCTACTTCTGCTCTACCTCATTACACTGTTACATTGTTCACTTCAAGAATTTTCTAATTGTTTCAGGCAACAAAACAGTGTATTTTTTTTAATGTATACATTTTTACTGATACACAGGTCAGATAAAGTTGTTTAAATGTAAAAAGTGAATTCCTAGTTGTGCTGGTTTGAGTCTGTTATGTACCCAGGATGGGCCATGTTCTTTTAATCCATTCCTGCGGTGCAAACCTATTGTGGGTGGGACCTTTTGGTTAGGGTATTTCAATTGAGACGTGACCCAGCCCATTCAAGGTGGGTCCTAATACTCTTCCTGGCCTTTGTAAGAGGATAAGAGAGATGAACCCAAGAGAAGCACAGATAGAGGAAAAGCCCCAGGAAGAGAGCCACTGAAGTCAGACTGGAAGCAATAGAACCCGGGAGAGAAGGACCAGCAGACTTCCCCATGTGCCTTCTGTGAGACAGAGGCGCCCTGGATGCCAGCAGCCTGTCTTCAGAGAAGGTATTTGTTAGGCCCCAGAAAAAGAGTTCTAAAAGCAAAAGGAATTCTTGACACAGGAAACCCTTAGACCCACCCTTCCTGCCCCACCTCCAGCTTTCTTGACCGTACTGGCTGGTGCTGTATCCTCCAGATGGCAAATGAAGACACCCCAGAGAACTGGAAATACGGTCATAATCCATACCTGATGATAACACCCTCCCCTATTGGTACCTCTCTCTCCCTGATACATGCAGCTGCACGTCAAAGGAGAAGGGTGCGTCAATACCCCAACAATCTATCACACCCTAAACCAACAAGCCCTTCGTCAGTGCAGTCTTGTTGACTCAATTTTTTCATTAAAAGGCAGCCCCCCAAGAGGGGGGTCAGAGCCACTTTCCTAGATTCCACAGACCTCTGGGTCGGTGGCTCTCTTCTGCTTCTTCCCTGCTTTACCTCCCCTAATAAATCTGTTTCTGTGCTTTGACTCACTGTGTGGAATCCTTAAGGACTCCATGCCTAACTGTTCTCCTGTTGATGCCTTGATTTAGACATTTTCCAGGCCTTAGGATTCTGACTTGTAAGCTAATAAATCCCCATTGTTAAAAGCCAGTCTGTTTCTAGTATATTGCATTTCAGCAGCTTTAGCAAATGGAAACAGTAGTCAATCCCTGGGCTTTCCATAACACAGGGGCATTGCCACTGTTTCCACATCATTCTCAGGTGCAGAGACTATCTAAATTGAAAGTCAACTTTACCATTACCCCCCAGCAAACAAGTGGCCTAAAAAGGCTAAAAGGCTTAAAATAATCATGTTTCACTTTGAAAGAACTAGGAAATGACAAACCCAAGAAAGTATTAGAAGTAACTCATTTTTAAAATGGTTTAATTTTGCAGTCAGGATAATGCTGATTTCTAATGTTTTCAAGGATAGAAAAAAATTCCCTGTTATAATTTCTGTCATCCAGTCAGCAGGCTGTTTTCTATCCATTGCTAAATCAGTTTTTAAATTACATTTGAAACTTCTGTTGGTAATTTACTATTTCCTTTAATAGACTATAATACTCTCCATCTCTTTTAGTTCAGAATATTAATGTTTTCCTCAGGGGCCCTCAGAGGCCTGGGAGGGAGAGCTCCTTAAAATAATAATAAAGCCAACTCAGCATCTAGCTTAGAATCTGAACTGCTACTTGCTTAACAACTTGAGACTGAAATAACTAATTCGGATGCCCTTGTAGTAGAAAATTTAGCAGCCCACAAGGAGCAGATTGTCCCATACACCAGCTCCTTGAGAAACCATCTATATGAGGAAATAATGTGTGCAGCTGAAAAACAGATTTGGTTTGTTTAAAAATAATCATATCCACACGGCCACATGAACCTCTGCAATGTAACTCATTTTCCCTTTGAGTTTTACTCTAATTTTGATGCTATGTTTCCTTGGAAAGTTTATTGTATCAATGGGGGAGCTGGAACAGGCTGTTTGAATCTCACATCACTGTGAAACAAGTGACGCTTCCACATTCCTCTGTTTCCCACAGGTGCCAGGTGAGAGGACCGGCCACTAGTCTTCCAGGCAGATGCCGATTCTGGTGTCGGTGGGCACTGGGAAGAAAACTGCCCCCTCCTTCTACAGCTGCAGCGCCCACCAGCCAGCCACTGCCTTTCCACTGATCAATAGTTTCATGACAATTGTAAATGATCTCTTTCATTGAAAAAGCCAAGTCCATGGAAGAAGGTAGGCTGATTTCTTTTAAAAAACCTGCGCTCACATTCCTAAGTTAAGATCCCATCTCTCTGTCCATTTGTGCCTTCACTCATTCCATATGGCCACGTGGAACCCATCCCATAGATGAAGCTGACTGAGGAATAGGAAACTGCCGGGAGGTGGGAATGGGGGTTGGCATAACGGGCGCTAGGTCTTAGGCGATCCCTTTATATGTGTGATTTACATCTCACTAAAGTACATATTATTCTGGTTGAAGAGAAAATTATAGCTCAAAGTTAAAGTGTTCTGCTTACAGTTTCCGGCAGGAAGCACAGCGCAGAGGTGAAGCATAGCCCGACAGAGCCTGGCTGGTTCTCCACTCCTAATGTGGCACGTGGCAGTCAATTTATTGCTAGGCAATAAATACTACAGGATGAGAAAGCAGCTTCATAAGGAAATGTTCCAGGGACGCGCTCTCTGTGGGCAGGCGGCTGCATTAAGATGCAGCATCCACTCGGGCACGGATATTACTAGGCACCTTGGCAGGGCCCCTTCAATGTGCTGAGTCATGTCCCGCGAGCGTCAAAAGAGAAAAGATTCAAGTTCTGCAGCTGAGTGAATGTGAGAAATCCTATAAATTATCCTCCTCATCAGGAGATGTGTGGTATACACTAGCATGTTAAAGCCTATGAAAACTCCCACTCCCACAATACAGAAACGATTTCTTCATGCAACAAAGTATGTCCCCAATTTTATGAGACCATGTAACTTATTTGTTGCAAAACTTGTAACATCCTATAGAATACTATACCAGTGATTCACAGAACATGATTTCAAATCCTGACGTTGTAACAAATGAACAAAGAAACTTAATTAGAGAAGATGGTTCCCAGTTCTGAGTGGGCCACTTTCTTAGCTGTGTGACCTTGGGATGTTCACTGAGAAATGTCTCTGTTTCCTAGTGATGGGTAATTTTATGTGTCAACTTGGCTAGGTTAGAGCATCCAGTTTTTTTGTCAAACACTGGCTTAGTAGTTACTGTGAAGGCACTTCACATATGGGTTAGCATCTACATTTATTTGACCATAAGTGGATTGGATTACTCCTTGATAATGGGGGTGGACCACAACTGATCAGGTGGAATTCTTAACAGCAAGAACTGAGGGTTCCTGAAACAGAACTTTGCCTCAAAGCTACATTCTCCACTACTCCTTCCTGAGTTTCCAGCTTAAGGGATTCAGACTAGGGATGTCCAGCCTCCATCCTGCCCAGTGAGTTCATGCTTATCAGCCCACAATCACATGAGGCAATTCATTATTGTACAGCTGCATATACAGGTATGCGTCCCTTTTGTTGAGGATTAAATCACATCCCTCATGAGGACAGGCTCAGATCCTAAGCACTAGTCCCCTTAGTGTGAACCCATTTGTAACTTTTGAAGATGCAATTCTTAAAGTATGAGTCATTTACAAATAGGGATCTAAACATCCTATTCTGATGAGACCAGATTGAATCAGGCTGGGCTTTAATCCAATATGACTAGAGTCCCTATAAGGAAAAGAAATCCAGATGTAGTAACCAGAAGAAGTGAGAACTCAGTAGAAACCAGAGAAGAAGACAGAAGGAGCCCAAGAATACCATGTGATCGAGGATTGCCAGAAAGCTAGACTCAGTGGAAAGCAAGCCTGCCATTACCTTGATGTTGGACTTGTAACCTCCAAAATATGAGATGATAAATCTCTGTTGTGTAAGCCACAGATATGTGGTGTTGTCACAGCATCCCTAGCAGACTGAGACAGTTGGTTTTATTTCCCTGGAGAACCCAGACTGATAATGTATCAGTTAGGGTTCTCTAGAGAAGCAGAATCAACAGGAAATATTCATAAATATAAAATTTATAAAAGGGTCTCATGTAACCATGGGAATGTAGAATCCAAAATCCGCAGGGCAGGCTGTGAAGCTGACGACTCCAATGGAGGGTCTGGATGAACTCCTCAGGAGAGGCTCGGTGGCTGAAGCAGGAAGAGCCTATCTCTTCTGAACCCTCCTTAAAAGGCTCCCAGTGATTAGATTAAGCATCACTCATTGCAGAAGACACTCTCCTTGGCTGCTTACAAATGGAATCGGCTGTGGAGGTAGGCGATGTGATCATGATTTAATTCTATGAAATGTCCTTATAGCAAAAGGCAGGCCAGCACTTTGTGCATAGCAAAAGTCAGGTACCACCACCTGGCCAAGCTGACACATGAATCTGACCATGACAGATAACTTCCCCAACTTGCTATGGCAATACTGGCTTCTCCTAGGAGCTTAGCCTTTTGTCATTCTCTGCCCTTTTCCTTGCCCTGCTCCCTCCCAGGATATCAGCTGGACATGGATGAGTCACTTTGTAAAGCTCTACCCTGTCCCATTTCCTTGTTCCTGTGTCCTACTCCCCTCCCAGGACATCAGCTGGACATGGATGAGTCGCTTTGTAAAGCTCTACCCTCTGGCCCAGGACAAGTCTGTCATCCCAGCGGACAGTCATCAGGGGTGCAGCCACCCCCAGGACCACCATGGCTTGCCACCTTTCCTGACAGCCCTCTCCAGGCACTCGCTGGAATGGACATGCAGTCCTGAGTTCCCAAACAGCCCAAAAAGCAGTGCAGGAGATTCAGGCACATGGAGGGAACATCTTTCTCCCCTTGAACATTCTGCTTCCTCTTGATTATCAGAACAATTCTAATATTCCCCAACGTCTTTCAGAGTTCTTAGAGAAATTAGTTTTTCATTTCTTGCTAAAAGCATTCCACTAACAATGAATTCCAACTGTTTGCCTGGGTTTGGGACTCAGGTGGAGCCTCATGGAGAGCTGGCTCATGAGAGAATGCTAAGCAATGTTTTATCATAATGGTTTTCAGAACTTGCTCAGAAACATATTAATCCCAGGATTTGCATTCTTATTCAGCCCCCAATTGTTAATTTTAGTCTTTACTAATATAGCAAATGGGATTTTGCTTTATAAAAATCATTTATACGTTAGAAATAGCTAAGAAATCTGCTGCTTGATACTCACAAATATGTGGCCATTAAAACTCTTTAAATTCCTAATTTTACATTTATTTTTAAGGTAGATCTGTTGGGATTTTAAGGCATATAATCATATCACATAAAAATAATTATTATTTGGTTTTCTTTTATCTCATAAAATAAAATGAGGCACAAAAGAGTATTAAACAGTAATATTAATAGTAGGTAGTCATGACGTGATCCTGATTTGAATAGAAGTATTTCCAAGATTTCACCATTAATTTGATTGATCATCAAAACCATGTTAAGAGAATATTGATCTATTCTTATTAGAAGAAATAGGTGTTCAATTTAAACAAATACTTTCAGGACCTGTCAACTTGATATGATTTTTTGGTAGTTTATTTAGTTACATTAACAGATTTTCTTACATAAAAACATTCTTTAAATGTGTAAAGTCCCATCTCAAAATGTATAATATAATTATTCTATTTCTATTTTTAGTTTCTAGCATTTTAAGGTTTGTACATCCATATTCACAATGAGTTTGGACTATAAGTTTCTTTCTTACTAACTTTTTAGGGCTTCATTATCAGTGATATAATAAGTGCATAAAATAAATTCTTTTAATTATCAATTTATATGGTTGGAATGGTTTCTTTGGGCATTATCAGTTCATTAAAATTTGATAGAACTCAGCAGTATCTATCCCAGGGGACAGAATTGGGAGACATTGCTCAATAACTGTAATAGTCTATTCAGGTTTTTTGCTTCATTAGTTAATTTTGGTCATTTTTCTTCCAGAAAATGCCATTTCATTGGCATTCAAACCAGCAGAGTTATTGGTCTCCATATGCTTTTTATTGAATCTTTGATAATTCTACCATGATTTAACTGCATTTTCTTCCTTTTAAGATTAAAATGCTTTGTCTACTTTTTTTAAAAGAATAAGCTCCTGTATGTATCATTTGAATTGTTTTCCCAGTTAGTATTTCCTTCCCATTGATTCTCTTAATTTTAGTTTATTTTTTAGCTTTTAATTTTTAAATAACTTTGAAGCTACAGAAAATTTGCAAGAATAGTAAAAAGTATCTCCCGCCTACCCTTTAGCCAAATTCACAAGTGCTCACATTTTCCCCATTTGTTCTATCTATATTTGTGCGTGTGTGTGTGTACACCATACATTTTTCTCAAGCATGTGGAAGTAAACTGGAGACATTGTGCCATTTCAGTAACAAATGCTTCAATCCTTCTTTTCTATAAACAAGGCTGGTTTCTTATAGAACCACAGTACACGCATGAAACCGGGAAATTTAGCATCAATAAAATGCTGTTATCTAATCTATAGTCCATATTAATTTTTGTCAAGTCTCCCCTTATATCCTTCATAATTATCTTTCTCCTGGTTCCAGGTTTGGCCAAGGAGCACCCGTTACACTTAGTGGTCATAAAGCTTTAGTGTCTATCTCTACCTATCTACCATCTACCTGTCATCTGTCTATCTGTCTATCTAAATCTATCATCTATAATCTATCATCATCTATATATCTGTCATTTACCATCTATCTACTATCTATCCATCCATCTAAATCTATCATCGATCATCATCTATCTATCTATCCATCTATCTATCCATTTATCTAAATCTGTCATCATCTATATATCTATCTATCATCTATATATCTATCTACCTATCATCTAACATAAGTTTATATGGACACCATCAATTTTAAGCCAACATCATATTTCCATTTTTACCACTCCAATATGAAGCCTAACTCAAATTTCAGTCAATATTTGCCTGTAATTACTCAAATCTAAGATATGCAGAAAGTATTCTAGCTTCAGAATTTCCAAACTTCACCACTATTAAAAGAAAGCCAATTAATTAGAATTCAATATTTGTTCACTATTTTAATATAAAGTTAAATACAGTGACTGCATGGATGGCTTCTGTTCAATGTGCCCAGCTGAAACGCTCAGCCTCCTACAGACATAATTTTGGTCAACGAGACAAAACTGGAGGTGCGCTAAGGGATACTAAAAAAGTGTTTGCTTTCCTTTTTTTTTTCTCTTTATTTCTCCTTTATTTTGTTGGAAAATATTACAAACACTCTCTCCCGTTCACCTATTCTTCCATCCCCCATTCCCCTGTTAACTGCTAATCTGCTTTCTGTCATTGCAAATTTGCTATTTCTAGTCATCCCTAGTAAGTTTTATCTTTCATGTTTTTGTCCTCTTGTCTCTTCCTTGTTTCGCTAAGCATGCTTCCAAAGTTTTCCCGTGCTGCAGCAGGTCTCAGAACCTCGTTTTTTTCTTATGGCTGAATAATATCCCATTGTATCTAAGTACTGCGTTTTGCATATCCATACATTTTTTTATGGATGCTTGGGTTGTTTCGTTTTTGACTACTATGAATAATGGGGCTATAAACATGGCTACAAATATCTGTCCGTGACCTTAGTTTCATATATATATGTATATACACAAAGAGAATGAAACTAGGGTCACAAACAGATATTTTAGCCATATATATATATATACATATATATATATACCTACCTTCTATCTACCTTCATATATATATGCAATGGATGTTCCTTTTTAAGGAACTACTATATTGCTTTCCACAGGGGCTGCACCATTTTTGTCACCACCAGCAAAACACTGGAGTTCCAATTTCTCCACAACCTCTCCAATACTTGTTATCTTCTATTTGTTCTTTTTAAAATAATAATAGCCATACTTGTGGGTATGAAGTGATATCTTGTGGTTTTAGTTTACATTTCCTTAATGGCTAATGATATTGAATATATTTTCATGTATTTATTGGCATTGCTATCTCTTGTTTGGAGAAACATCTATTCAAATCCTTTGTCCATTTTTAAATTGGGTTGTTTATATTTTTGGCATTGTATTCTAAAGTTCTTTAGAAATTATTTTTGGCGTTGTATTCTAAAGTTCTTTAATCCCTTACCCAATGTATGGTTTGAAGTCATTTTCTCCCATCCCATAGTTTGTCTTTTCAATTTCTTGATAATTACCTTTGATGCATTAAATTTTTAAAACATTTTGATGGAGTCAAATTTATCTATTTTTGTTTTTGGGGTCAATACTTTTGGCATCATAGCTATGACTCCATTGCTGAATCCCATGTCCCTATGTTAGCTTCTCAGAATTTTACAGTATTAGCTCTTCTGTTTAGCTCCTTAATCCATTTTGAGTTGATTTTTGTATATAGTGTGAAATAAGAGTCTAGCTTCATTGTTCTGCCTGTGGATAGCCAGCTTTCCCAAAATCACTCTTTGATAAGTGTTATTAGTCTGTAATTTTCTTCTCTTGTGACGTCTTACAAACTTTGGTATCAGAGTAATGCTGGCCTCATAGAATGAATTAAAAAGTCTTCCCTCCTCTTGAATTCTTTGGAAGACTTTGAGGATTGATGTTAATTCTTCTTTAAATGTTTGGTAGAATTCATCAATTCTTAAATGTGCAGTTTGACGTTCTGACGAATGCATAAGACACACCTGAAATATTGATCATTTCCATCACCCTAGTAACTTCTGCCATGCCCCTTCCCAGTGCTTGAGCATATATTTAGTATATAACTGTCAATTTCTAAAAAAGAATCCTTCTGGAATTTCAGAAGGGATCATGTTGAACCTATAAATCAAATTGGGGAGAACTATCTTAATGACATTGATATTCCAATGTAAGAACATGATAATTCCCTCCATTTATTTAAATCTGTCTAATTTCTCTCAACGATATTTTGCAGCTTTCATTGAAGGGTTGCACATCTTTTATTAAAGGCGTTCCCTTCTCCTTTATGGGCTAAAAAGTCTGTGTATGGTAGATTACATTTCATCCTTCAAAGTCTGATGGATTTCACCAGTGAAGCCATGAGAAGATGTTTCTTATAAATCAATTTCTATAATTGATAGTTTTATTCAAATTTGCTTTTTACTTCTGTTTTAATGCTTTGCTTCTTAATATTTACTTAATATTCTTTTAATGTCAAAAGTACTTGTGATAATATTCACTCTTTTGTTCCTGAAATTAAGGTTTCTGTTCTCTCCTTAATCTCTATCACTTTAATTAGGGATTTATTAAACTTATTAATCATTCAAAGATGATTTTGTCCATTCTAACATAAAAGTTTATTAAAAAATATTTTTCATCCTTCTTAATATTTTCCTATAGTTTTACTATATACTTTTAAAGTTGATTTGTGCTCTGATCTTTATTTTTTCCTTCCACGTACTTACTATGTGTTTAATTTGCTTGTTTCTTTCAATGTTCTTTGGTTGGAAACTAGATCAGTTATTTCAAACCTTTCTTCTTTGTAAATATAAACATTCTATGCCATGGATTTCCCTTTAACAATTGACTTAGCAGAAATTATAACCATATTTTATTCATCAGTGTTTTTTAATTACTATTCAATTCGAAATGCTTTTTTCATTTCCATTTACACTTGAAAAAAATGTTTATGATGCAGTTTTGGGGTGCAGTTTACTCTAAATATCAATCAGGTCAAGTTGTATTCAGATTTCCTATATTCTTTTAAATTTTTTTCTAGTTGCTCTGTGAATTAATGAAAGAGGGTTGCTTAAATCTCTGACTATGCTTGTGAATTTGTTTCTTTTTACTTTTGCTCCATCAGATTTGGTTTGGGGTATTTTGAAGTTCTGCTATTAGGCAGTTCTGCTATTAGGCAGAAATTACATTTCTAATTGTTATGTCTTCTTAACAAATTGAGCATTTATCATAACGAAATGCCCTTCTACCATCTGCAGTGTTCCTCTTCTAAAAGTTTATTTTTTTTTTATGTTAGTCACTAAAGAATTCTTATCTAGCTGTTTTCAAGAGACATATTTTAAATATAATGATAGTTTTTGGCTAATAGTTGGAGTATGATTTTTTTAATCCAATTGGACACCTCTGCATTTTAATTGCTATATATGGTAGTTACATTTAATATAATTATTGTTACATCAAGATGTAGATCTAGCATTTTATTTTTTTCCTATGTATCTCACCTATTTTTCATTCATCTCTCCCCCTTTCCCTTCCTTTTTTGGCCTCAATTCATTTTTTTTTTTTTTTTTTTTTTTTTTTTTTTTTTTTTTTTTTTTTTTTTAGTAATTCATTTTAATTCTTTTGGGCTTTTAGCTATAGCTTGTTTATTTTTGGTGGTTGGTCTAGTGAGTATAAGGTATAACCTAGCATAATGTATTTAAAACCAGTATTGTTCTTCATGTAAAATATAAGACTCTTGGGTGGAACAGTCGTGGCTCAGTGGCAGAATTCTCGCCTGCCATGCGGAGACCTGGGTTCGATTCCCAGTGCCTGCCTATGCCAAAAAAATAAATTAATAAATAAGAATCTTATACAAGTTCAGTTCTACTCATCTCCGTTCTTTCTGTTATTCTTAAGCTTACTTATGACAAAGCCCTCAATATATAGGATATATTTTTATTTTAAACAGTTATGTGTTTTGAAGAAGTTAATAAAAGGAAAGACCAAAATAAAGTCTTGTGTACCTATCTACATATTTATCATTTCTGGTTCCCATTATTCTTTTCCGAAGATTGGAGTTTCTCTCTAATGCCATTTCCTTTTGCACAGCAAAATATCATTTTTACAGTGGATGTTGATGGATGATGAGTTCTATCATTTCATTTATCTTAAAATGTTTCTATTTTACTATAATTTTTGAAGTGTATTTTCACTGGATATAAATCTCCATGTTGACAGATTTTGCTTTTCTTTTTCACTTCCTATTTAACACTTTAAATATATACTTCTGGTGCCTTCTGGTTTTCTTCCTTTATTTATTTTTTTCTAATGAGAAATAAGCTGTCAAACATATTGTTCTACTACAAACAATATGTTTTTGTTGGCTCTCAAGGTTTTCTCTTATCTTTGATTTCATCAGTTGGATTAAGAAGATCCAGGTGTGGTGCTTTTCGCTTTCTTTGTTCTGTCCTCATTATGGTCTTGTGTTTTTATGTTGATATTTTCCATAAATTTGGGATTTTTTCCCAATTATTTGTTCAAATACTTTTCTGCTCCATTCTCTCACCCCTCTCTCATGTTGTTTCATTTACATATGTGTCATAATGTTTGATGCTGAACTCTGGGTCATGAAGTCTCTGATCTTTTGTTTTTTTCTTGTCTGCATAATTAATTGTATAATTTCTGTTAATCTCTCTTCAAGTTCAGTGATCTTTCTTCTGTTGTTTCTCGTTTGTGTTTAAAACCATTTAGTTAATTTTATTTTTGTAATTGCATTTTCAATTCTAGTAATTGACTAGGGTTTTTCCTCTTATCACCACCCCCTCCTCCATTTTACTTGCCTCCTTTTTCATCCACATATTTATTCTTTTCTGAGATGCCCTATCTGCTTATTCATTTTGAGCATTTTCTTCTTTAAGTCTATGAACACATTAATAATTGCTGCTTTAAATTTCTTGTCTACTATCTTTAATTTTTCGGTCATCTTGGCATTAGTTTTAATTGTCTGCTTTTTCACTAAAATGTTTGTCAAATTTTTCTATTTCTTGACATATTATTTTTAAATTTATACTTGTATTCTGGGAATTGTAGATGATACATTATAGAGCATTGGGGTTATATCATCTTCCTTAAAAGTGCGTGTGTTTCAGAGGCAGTCAGATGAATGGCAGGTCTTTGTGGGCCAGTCAGGCTGAGTTTTGGTAATTGTTAGGTTAGGCCTACAGTTTTCACCTTAGCCCTAGGAAATGCTGCTTATCCCTGACCTTCCTGGCCTCAGCGAGTGCCTGAGCTCTTTAGTGACCCCTCTCCACTCGAGCTGTGCAGTAACTTCAGTGTGTCCCAGATTTGCATGCCTGTGGTGTGAAGATTCAGCTCTCAGCCCTGCCACAATGGTCTCTCCCCACGGCTCTCACCCACGTGTGCACAGCCAGCTGTCTGTCCAGGGCCCCATGGGTCGGTCCCCGTCAAGCTCCTGTGAGCCACTCCACCCAGCTCCCTCTGCTTGGGCACCCAGCTTCTCCAACGCCAGCCACTTCAGCAGCCAGGGATTCCCGTCTCTCTTCTCAGCTCAGCGACACTGCCTTCCTCTTGGATTTCACTTCTGCTCCATGGCAGAGAAGTTTCCTCAAGCAGAAATTCGTGGCAATCATGGGGCAATCATGGACTCCCCTTGTGTATGCCTATCTCTAGGAAATAGTCCTGTGCTGCCCATCGTCTAATGCCTGGAAACATTTATCTCATGGGTTCTTGACAAGGGCAAGCTCAGCCCCAGCTATTCCGCCCTGGATGGAAGCAGAATCCCTCCTAATATTATTTGATTGTTTATGTTCTAATTCCTTAGGTTGCACTGCTTCTCTAAACTGTATTTCCACAGTTAAAAGCATTTGTGATATATATGTATGCACACGCGCACACACACACACTCCTATGGTTCTAAGTCTGCTCGCCTCTCATATGTTTGATTTAAAAATTTTTCATATTTATTTTGAAATTGTCTTTTAAATATATTTATGAATTCTTCTTTTATTCAGTATTTATTTGGAAAGTATAAAATTGTGAATCTAAGGCAGTGCAACAGTGGCTCAGTGGCAGAATTCTCACCTGCCATGCCAGAGACCCTGCTTTGATTCCTGGAGCCTGCGCATGCCATAAATAAATAAAAATTGTGAATCTAATTGGCTCAAGATTTTAACTTCAACTTTTGTTATTAGTATTCAGTTTCCTTATATTTTGTTCAAATAACATGTCATATAAAACTTCAACTATATGAAATTTGTTTAATTATTTGTCACCTAAATTGTGACAAATTCATAAATGCACCACATAGGGTTGAAAGAAACGCCTTTTGTTAGGTACGAAATTCCATACATATATATGTATTAATTTAACATCATTAATGATATTTTTCAAATCTTCTATGCCCTTATTTGTTTATTTATTTATTTATGTTGACCTGATCAGCAAAACCTGATAGAAGGGAGGTACAATGGTTTAGTGGTAGAATTCTCACTTGCCATGCAGAAAACTTGGATTTGATTCCTGGCCCAAGCAACCTCCCCCAACCCCCCCCCAAAAATTATGATGAACAAAATTCTCTATGATATATATCACCATCTGTCCCTGCATGTGTGTGAGTAGACACAGAAATACATATATGTAGGGAGATATTTAAAAGGAAGCCTGATAGAGGTATTTTCGTATGAATCATTTCATTTTCTGTTTTGTACTGGTAGTGAAAGCACTCTTGGTTTTTTAAAACAATTTTTAAATGAGGGAAGATATTTGGTGTATGTGCGACTGTGTAAGTGGAATATCTGTTCAAGTTGATTATAGTAGTTTGGCTTGACTCAATGATCAGTAGAAACCATGATGATGGAATTTTAATATGGATAAATGGTAAATCCTGCCTCTCCACTTAACATATAATTGGTTGGGATAGATGTAGGTGAGGGTAACTACAGGTGGGGAATAGATTTAACACCATTATACGTGAAAAATAATTTCCAAAGTTAAGTAACCACCACTTGCTAAAAATTGACACCAACTGAGTGCTAATTTCCCCTACTTACCAAATCTAATAGAGGTTTCCCAATGCTTATGTAACTTGGTGTTTGCACATGTGACGATGTTGCCTACATCTTCTTTTTATAATCGTATTTTTCCTTGCCTTCTGTGTCATCTGAATCTGGTTTTCTCTTTTTCTTCTAGTCATCTCTTCCTGCCTCCCCATGAGCTTATTTGGAGTTCTGTCCAGTGCTCTTTCCTGTCCTCTCATTGGATGCACTCTCTCTACGTGATATCATCCAATCAGTGGTTTTGATTCACATTATATATTGATGATTCTCAACTCTGTATCTCCTCTGGAAATGCCCCTCCTAAGCTTGGGATCTATGGATCCAGCTGTCCATTGGCTGCATCCCCATTTGGAAGACCCAAAGGATCTCACACGCAACAAATCAAGAAGTCACTGGCTTGCTTCATTAACTTAGAAGAGTGATTGTAACTGCCAGGTATTCAGGGTGTAGCCCTAAAATTCCCCCATTATTCATCATGTCTCTAGAGTTTTCTTCCCAATACTTATTCACTTCTGTCCACCCTCATGGAAAGCACATGGCACTGTTTTCTCTTGAGTAGAAGACTGCCTTAGGCTCCTGACTCATCACCCACCTCCAAAAGTGCTCCCATCCATACTGCTGTCAGATAAATGTTTCTAAAATCTAAATTTAACTCTATCATCACTCCTCTGTTTAAAATCCTTCAATGGCTCCCTATTATTCCCAAACTCAGGTTCACATTTCTTAGCATGGACTACCAGGTGCCCTGCTTGTCATCTTGGATCCATTTCTAACTTCTCCCCACTGCAAACCATATGCAGCAAACATGCTGAGCTTTCCATCCCACACTCACCAAGATCCCCCTGGCCTCTGGGTCTTTACTTCTACCTTTAAAAATCTTCCCTCCTGGAAATTTCTTCATTCAGCAAACTCCTTATTCATTCTTCTTAGGCATGATCAGCACAAGAATAACTAAAAATATAAAAACTAAGCCACTACAATTCTTAAGCTATAGGAATTTGTTGAGGTAGTCAAAATCAATGATACTGAATTCTGTGATGGTCTAGTCATAATTTGAGTGTTGTAGTATTTCTGAATATTTAATTCCAATACTCAAGGTAAAAGGTGTAGTTGAAACCATCCAATGAGAGAAAGACAAGACAACAGAAACCTAAAAACATGCGTATAAGATACCTTTTGAGAGTTCAAGGATATTTATATTGACATCATGAATAAGAACATGAGAAAGAAGGATAGAAAGAGATGTGCATAATTGGTGTTTTGTATCTTCCAATACTTAAAGTCTTCTTCTGATGGAGAGGTACAGATAGTAAGAAATATTTTCATCTAAAACCTATACCAGGACAATTATGGAAACACTAATTTAATATTAGAAAAAAAAACCCTTATTACAAAAAGGTGTGCCTAATAGTTGAAAGGGTTTTTATGTGATGCCGTGTATTTTCTCCCATAAAATTCCTTTATGAGAAGGAGAAGGAGGAATTAGATGATGTTACCTTTTACCCTCCATTGTCTGCCAGGTTAGGGAAGTTACAGAAATGATTCCTTTATTTGTCAGCATTTCATTTATCAATTTGTTCAACAACAATTTAAAATATGTTGGATCTGATTCATCAATCAACAGGAAGACATATGTCCTAGTGCCATTCTCTCACAATTTTTAATAAATTTGCTAAGTGCTATGATGGATGCAAAAAAATATATGATGAGTTATAATTGGAGTAAAAAGTGAATTCCTCATAAAAGTGTTAGTCACTGTTTGAAAGTTGCTAAACTAATTTCTATGATCTTCTCTAATGCTATTTTTAATATCTAACCAATTACCTGATTTTTCATCAGACCTGAAAAATTGTTTATATTGTATTCATATTCATTTCTGAAAATTTTGTATAATTGTTTGGCTTTTTCAATTAAAAAATGAGTACCAAAGGAAAAAGAGAGAAGTCACAAGTTATCTGTATTAGAAATTAAATAAGGGACCACAGACCCTGCGAATATCAAAAGGATGACAAGAGGATACTACAAATGACTCTACATAAGTAAATTTGACAACTTAGATGAAATGTACCAGCTCTTGAAAAGGACAAACTCATCCAATATAAAAGAGATGATTTAAACAGCTCTATAAGTATTAAAGATATTGAATCCATAATTTAAAAATCTCCTACAAAAGCAATCTCCAGACCAGATGGTTTCACTAAGATTTCTACCCAATGGTTAGATCAGAAAGAAAGACTGAAAACTGTCCCTATTTGCAGGGGACATGATTGTCTAGAGAGACATCTAAGGCATATGCTACAAAGCTCTGAGAAGCAAAAATCAAGTCAGCAAGGCAGCAGGACACAAGAGCAACACAGGAAAATGAATTGTATTCTTATAGAGTTGTACTGAGCACGTGTATAACCAAAATTAAAAATATAACACTGTTTATAATCACTTAAAAATGAAAAACATAGGTGTAAATATAAGAGAAAATGTACAGAACCTCGATGCTGGTGGTAGCTTGGAACTATGTAGCCCAGAAAAAAAAATCTAAAATTTAATCCATTCCTGTGGGTATGAACTCTTTAGAAAGGACCTTTTGATGAGGTCCCTTCAGTTAAGGTGTGGCCCATCTTAATACAATCACTGAAGGCATTATACAGAAGGCCACAGAGAAAATAAACAGCTGGGATGGGGATGGTGGGGTCACCAGCCAGAAGGTGGACGTCAATAGAATGTAGAAGCCATGCGAGGCTGCCATGTGCAGTGACCTGTGATGGAAGAGCCAAGAACCAAGGATCGCCAGCAGGCAGTCCAGAATGCCCCAGTCTTCTGGGAGAAAGCATCACCTTGATGACGTCTTGATTCTGGACTTCTCCTAGCCTCAAACTGTGAGCCAATAAGTTGTCATGGTTTAAGCCACCCATTGCATGGTATTTGCTTCAGCAACCAAAAAATAAACAAATAAATAAACATATACTGAAATCCACAAGATGATTATGAAAGAAATCAAAGACCCAAATAATGTTCAGATGTGCCATGTTCATGGACTAGAAGACACAACATAGTAAAGACGCCAATTCTCCACAAACTGGTATATGTGGTTAATGCAAGTATTATCAAAATTACAGCAAGATTTTCTGTAGCTATAGATAAAATGATTCTATCATTTATACAGAAAGTCAAAGAGCTAGAATAAAACAATTTTTAAGAAGACAACCAAATTGGGAGGCATCACTCAACCCAATTTCATGATTTAATGTAAAGCTTCAGTAAGCAAAGTTGTGTGGTATTGTGGAAAGAGACACTTGGAAAAGCACAAACACAACCATCCAATTTTGGACAATGGTGCAAAAACACTATACTGAAGGAGAGAGGAGAGTCTTGCCCAGAGTGCTGGATCAGTTGCGTAGTTATGGAGAAAAAGTGACTTTTTCTTCACCTAACACTTTATACAAAAATTAAGATCACAGATTTAAGTACAAAACTATAAAACTTTTGGAAGAAAACACAGGAGAAAATATGAGACCTAGGACTTGAAGACTTCTTAAACATGATACCAAAAGCAGGATCCACAGAAGAAAAATCAATAAATTTAACTTCATCAAAATTAAATATTTGCTTTATAAAAGACACTTTTATAAGGATAAAAAGACAAGCAAAGCCTGGGAGAAAATATTTGCTAACTACATATTTGACAAAGGATTGATGACTATAATATTTTAAGAACTCTCAAATTTAGCACTTAAAAAATTTGATTAGAAAATGGGGAAAAGACATGAAGAGATAGTTCACTGAAGAGGATGGACAGATAGCAGGCAGACACATGAAACAATGTCCAACATCACTAGCCATCAGAGAAATGCAATTTAAGACAATGGTGAAACATCACCCCACAACTACAATGGCATTTTTTTTTAAAACTGGCAATCCCCAATTTTAACAAGGATGTGGAGAGTCTGGACCTCTCATACCTTACCAGTGCAGTTGTAAAATGGTGCAACCATTCTGGGAAATAGTACTAAGGTATGGCAATCCATGCCATGCAATACTATTTAGCAGTAAAAAGGAAAAAATGATGTATACAATTGCAACCCCAGGGATCTTCTGATGGTTAATTATATGTGCCAACTTGGCCAAGTTATGGTGCCCAGTTGTTTGGTCCAGGAAGTGCTGGCCTGATTGTTATTCTCAGGATATTCTTGTGGACCTAAATATGTGGTAAGTAGATTGCATCTATGGCTGCTGACATCTACAATCAACGGAGGAGAATGTCATCAACAATGAAAGACATTTTACCCAATCTGTTGATGGTTTTGAAAAGAGAGATGATGATTTCAGCAGTCTGAAGAGAGAACTTCCTTCTCTACTTCAGTCAGCCACTCCTGGGGAGTTCATCGAGGACCTCCACTGGAGTTCCCAGCTCATGGCCTGCCCTGTGGAATGTGGACTCATGCATCCCACTGTTGCATGAGACAATTTTATAAAGCCTCATACTTACAGTTACCTTCTGTCTGTCCTATTTCCCTAGAAAGCCATGACTAACAGATTCTCAAGGGCATTACGCTGAGAGAAAAGCTACTTCCAAAAGGCCACACAGAGTGTGGTTCCATTGATACAACATACATTCCAAATGCTTTTAAAAGTATTTTTTCCCCTAATGGGTGGAAAAAGTCCTCAAAATATCATCACTTTCAAGTCACATCAGTGTGTGAGTTATCACTACTGAAAGGTTATCTGTACTCTGCCGTTCAAATCTTGGTCCTGGGGAAACACCATCACAACCACCAAGGAGTTGTCGGAAATGCTGAGCTGTAGGCCGTGTGCCAGACTTACGGACTCACAGGGAAACTATGCATTTTAAACAGCTCCTCCACTCAGACTGTGCATCACAACAGGAATGTCTTTAGTAAGGCTGCTATTAAGCAGTGAGTGTTAGAGTTGGTTTACTGCTGATCGGATATTTTCTCCCCCATGCTCTTAAACTGGCAGGTGGTACTGCCTCGTCCCATCCATCTGAGGCTTGAGTGGATGAGTTGCCAATGGCAAAAGGCCACATAGTATGTGGTTCCATTGATACAACATGCTCAAAATGGCACGGTGTACAGATGGGGAGCAGGAAGTGGCTGTCCGGGGGTGTGGATGGGGGTTAGCCATAAAGAAGTACCACCAGGCAGATGCTTGAAGGGGTAGGTGGCTCTGTGCTGATGGCCGTGAGAATCCACACATGTAACGACATGATGGGATGCCAGAACATTTAATTTCGCTGTGGTTTGTTACACAGCAATAGAGTGGTATAGTTAATGGATAGAGAAATGTGTTATAGAAAAAACAGGGTACTAACATATAATTTGTGGCAATGGCTTTAGAACCTGATGACAGGTGGAAAAGGAACTACCATAGAAGGCCAGCAAAATGGAGTGACAAATAAGTGACAAGCCCAAATATTTGCCTACAATCTTTGGAAAGCAGACTATACTTAATCAAACTGTTAATTTGGTTCAGGAGACTTCAAGGCAAAATATTGAAAGCAGGATCTGGTTGTGCTTGATGCATTTAATAAGGTTCCACCACGAAAATATCAGGGAAGACCTGACCATTTGGTAAACAGATTTGAGAGGGCACAGAGAGAGCTCAGAAACTCTAGGATTTAAAACTTGGAACAAAGAAACTGTCTTTTATCATAGGAAACCCAGGCTCCACCATTAAGTTATGGCTTCAGGGAAAAGTCCAAAATACTCTTTCTCAGACTTCAGGAAAGACAAAATTCCTCCTAGAAATATTAAAGACATGGCTCTACAGAATCCTGAGCATGCGAAGACCTGTAATTAGGTTTAGAGAGAAAGGCATGTCTCAGAGAGAACCCTGGGTATGACTTTTGACACATGTAATTGGGTGGAATCAAATTTACAGGAAGCACATGAGGTTTTTGAGAGAACTGTATTGTCAAGATATGACCATGTTGAACTACAAAACTCTGAGACTCTTCAAAATGTGAAAAGACTTCTGAGTTCTCAACCCCCCAGGCAAAGACGTGGGCTGAGAAAGCTGTTCAGCATGGCCGAGGGGCTCTAATGGAAAAGAAAGGAGTGGAGAGAAGTTAGAAATGGATCCAAGATGACAAGCAGGGCACCTGGTAGTCCGTGCTAAGAAATGTGAACCGAGTTTGGGAATAATAGGGAGCCATTGAAGGATTTTAAACAGAGGAGTGATAGAGTTAAATTTAGATTTTAGAAACATTTATCTGACAGCAGTATGGATGGGAGCACTTTTGGAGGTGGGTGATGAGTCAGGAGCCTAAGGCAGTCTTCTACTCAAGAGAAAACAGTGCCATGTGCTTTCCATGAGGGTGGACAGAAGTGAATAAGTATTTGGAAGAAAACTCTACAGACTCGCAGTTGTCACTTTTAGATGTTCAGTGTGAACTGAAATCTCATTGGGCCTTAATTTATATTTTGCTAATTATTTATGAGTTTGTATACCCTCTCATTTGATTGGCCATTTTGATTTCCTCTTTCATTGGGGGGGCTGTTTTAACTCCTTTTATATTGTGCTACTTGTCTTTTTGCATTGATTCTAGGCTCTGTATTCTGTTCCACTGGTCAGTTGGAGGGTCCCTATGTAAACATGTCGTAATAATTCAGAAAGTTTTATAATAAACTTTCATGTATGCTAGAGAAGATCCTCCAACCTTGTCCTCAAGATGTTTCAGCTGTTTCTGATACAGTCATGTATCTTAGGAGTAGGCAGTCAGGTTTCACACACAGCCTGCTGGGATTTTCTTTGACTCTCTAGATCAATTTGGGGAAAATCAACAATTTTACAACACTGAGTATTCTAAGAGCTCAATGTATTTGAAGCTTCTGCCGTGTTACTCAATCTAGTTTGATTTTTCCATTGAAATCTTACAGATATTTTTAGATTTATTACTAGGTACTAAATATTTTTTATGTAGCATACATGCTGTTTTTATTTAAATTTTTTTTATTATTCACTGAGAGTATATAGAAATAAATGGTCATTACATATTTATTTTTGACCAAACAATCTTATGAAATTATCTTTTTAATACTGATAGTTCATCTTTAGATTAATTTTGGATTTTCTATGAGCACTATCTTAACTTCTTAAATAATGACAATTTTATATGGTTTTATCTGATCCTCAAACCATTTATTTCCTTTTATTTGTCTTTTACTGCACTGGTAGCAAGAAGCTTTTATATATTATTGAATAGAAATGATGAAATGGGCTTGTCTTGTTCCTGATTTCAAAGACAAAGCTTTTAATGATTCAATATTTAATATTTTTGTAGATTGTATATCACTTTTGTGGTTCAAAGAAGATCCACTCTTTACATAATTTAATAAGAGTTTTCATCAAACAGTGAAGTAATGGGAACTTTCAGTGGTGGGTTATGTTATTATCTAGTGTCAAATTAATTTTCATTCCATGGGGAAACTCCAAATAGTCACAACGTATTTTACACGTGGCTGAATTTCTTTATAATTATTGGGAAGAGGGGGAGGAACTTTTGCCAGACATATTTTGCCTGATTTATGTATAATTTTAAGGATTTGGGTCGTGCTTGTCAAGACACCAAGTGATTTAGGGGCATTCTCATGTTTTCTGGTCCCTAGAAGAGTTCCAGCAAAATTAAAGTGATTTCTTTCATGAACTTGCAATAGAACACAGAAAGAAATGAACATGCAAATGAATTCCTATCTCTGGACCCAATGGAAATAATTTTCACTGGATCCAGAGATTTGCATGTTCATTTCTGGACCGAAGTCAAAAGAATTTTTGACTACTGAGTAGTTTTTTGTTAGTTTATTATGCAATGATTCAAGTTTTCTATATTATCTTGAATCAGTGTTTTTACATTACATTTTATTAATAATTTATCTATATCTTCAAAATTGTCAAATTTATGGCAAAACCCTTTCATGGTAGTTTAACATCTTATTATTAATAAATAATATCCCCCTTTTAATCCCTTAAGTGTCCACTTAGCTATATCCCAGAAATCCATCAAGAATTTGCTCAACTATCTTCTCACTCATGCCTCTCCTTACATCCTACTTAATATTTTAAATATTTTAAACTGCCCTCTCTCTATTTCTGTTCTCCATTACCTTGCTCATGGCACTTATCACCATTCAACACATTATGTTACATTTGTGTGTGTGTGTGTGTGTGTGTGTGTGTGTGTATTTCTGTTTACCTCTAGAATGTATGCCCGTAAAGATAATGGTTTTGTCTGCTTTTTTAAAAATTGATGTATACTAGATGTTTCAAACAATGCTTGGCATATAAAAACTGCTCAATAAAAAAGTGTTACTTTAATTCAATATTTCTGCCTTCTCTCTTTCTCTTGATCATTCTTGACAGGGTTTTGAGTTTCATCCATGTTTTTAAATCCTCTCTGTTTTACATGTATGTTCTATTTCATTTTTTTTGCATCATTCGCTAATTGTTAGTTTATAACATATGAATTTAAGGCTATAAATTTATCTCTTAATTACTGGCTTGGCTGATTCCCCATGTTTTGTTATATATTTTTTTTTGTTCAAAACATTTTCCAATTCTTATTATGATTTTTGGGGGGTAAGGGGACCCATGGGTTATTAAAATGGATTTTTCCTACCCAATAGGAATTTTAAAGACATTGACATATAATTGATTTCTAGCATAATTCAAAAGACACCTGCTCAGTGACTTTTATCCACTGAAAATCACTGGAATGTGCCTCATTTAAGAATATGATCTCTCTTTTTTTTAACTGATAAATATTTTGTGTAAGTTTGAAAAGAATGGATATCTACAGTTGGTAAATAGCATTACATAAACTCATTAGATTCATATCATAAATTATGTTGTTCAAATATACTATACCCTTTCTAATCACACCAGAATCAAATTATTTTGTGTTTGCCTGAGAAACTCTGAAATGAATTGTGTATCAACAACACCTATGCTATTAAAATGTATAGTGATGTGGAAATGAATTTGCTTTCCAAAGTAACCTCTATGTTAATGGCAAAATTATGTTTAAATAAAATTTTAGATTTCTTAAATACACAAATGACTTTGGCTATGTCCTATGTTTTAGACATATATTTTCATAATATCATAGAATATCTTGATTTCTCTGCTAGATTGTGCTTTCAGAATCTACACAAAATTAAAACTGCAGGTACTTTTCTATTAGGATGAATTACTTCTTTTCCATGAGAGACAGTTTATCTCTTTAAAAAGAATTGATATTTTCACTCCTTATGCTACTCTCAAATGGCGTATTTCTGCCTAATGTCATTTCAAAAGTTATCTTACAATTGTGACATATGTTCAACATTTACCTAGAATTCTCAAAAAGAAAAAGGGGCAATTTAAGTCCAAATACTCAGTTGGAAGCAAAACTCCTAAAATCAATTGCGATGGTGATTTTTAAACTTTTTCTCCCTATTCTTCTGGGTCAAACTAGAGCATCAAAGATTACAGTATATAAGATAAACACCACTCAAAATTCAAAGAGCAGATTCTAGCTACTCTATAATAATTAATTATACTTAATTATTTATAATTAATAATTAATTATGATTAATTATACAATTGAATCATGACATTTATAACCAGGAGATTGGGAATACAGTAATTTTTTAATAATACATAATAAATATAAATAATGCTACATAGAAAAATCATATTAATGAGAACTAATTTCAAAACATGGCTTACTTTTTGGCTTTATTCTAACTTTTGTTGTTTATTTCTTTTTAGGGGCTGAAAAAATTTCCTTTTCCCATACTATATCTAGACTTGATTCACTTTTGTTGTTGCAGTGCCACTGACTTTAATCTGTCCGCAAAAAACATAAATGAAGGGATCTGGCAATCAATTCACCAAAAGGAACTGCTGGTGCAATTTTTCCTCCAAACGCTCATTACTTTTGCATTGATTTTTCATACAAAAGGGCTACTGAGACAATAAGTCTCAGTACATTTTGGATCCCCTAAGTATGCCAGCATCCTTTCCCCAAAACAGGTAGAGAACTACAAATGTTTAGAAATTTAAAGGTGAATAGAAAAAGGATAAGAAAAATTTAGCCAGAATGAAATTAATATTTAAAGTATCAAAAATGGTGTTAAATTATATCTCTGGGATAGAAACACATTGGCAATATTACAAAAAGTTTCAATAGCATAATATCTGCCTTAATTACCAGAAAATGGCAATGGAAAAAAATCCACGCATATGTGATGCAGGAAGTAACTAAGAACGCAGCAGAAAACATTCATAAGATAGAGCTGAATATCAATTAAACTGGAATCTAAGTTTAGCTAGAAGTGCGTTTGCTTGGCTCATGTGATTAAAAGGTAATCAAAAGTAATAATCCACAATTGAAGGAACAAATAGTTTTGATCTGAACAGGAATTCTGTATCTAGCCTTTTTTTTATTTTCATTTTTTAAGATTCGGTTTTACAGAGAGCTGGGATGGTGGCTTGGGGAAAGCAGAGGGTCCGAAATCCAAGTTTATGAACTTGGGGAATGCGGTTAATCCCCTCCACCCCACTCACCTCTCGAGGTCAAGTGGAGGCATATCACAAATGGGGCGTATAAAGCCAAAAGCACCATGTAGACCTGCACTCCCTGCACCGAGGCTGTCCTTGGGAGTCCAGACTGCACATCACGATGCAGACATGACCCAACCCTAACCACTAAGCTCAGGCATTTTACAAAGATGATGGGGTCACTTGTGACCTTCTTTTTTTTTTTTTTTTCCACATGGGCAGGCACCGGGAATCGAATCCGGGTCTCACCTGCATGGCAGGTGAGAACTTTGCCACAGCGCCACCGTTGCCCACCTGTGACCTTCATTTTGACAGTTTGTGTGCACTACACTGCAGGGAGACACGGCAATGACCGGATGGTGCCTCAGGACGCTATGGGCTGGCCGGAGTGAGCACACAGCGCCCCTGTGCTGAGGGCAGGTTCTGAGTTGATCTCCAGTGACATTGCATAGTGTGACTTCATCTTTGAGAGATCACTGTGTCTATTTTATGGATTATCTGGGTCTCGATGTTTGCTTTTTGTTCTGTAACAGCTTATCACACCTGCTGATCTGTACCAAGGACTGGCAGCTCTCAGAAAGGCACCAGGGAGAGAAACGCACCCCACATGAATCAGCTTGGATGGATGTTTTGCTGGTCATTTTTCTAAACATGCTTTTCACATGGTAAATATTTGTTTCCAACCTGCTAGACTTTGAAGAAATACATTCTCCAATTTCTCTCCAAATACTTCACATGCACTAAAAGCCACCAACTAGCTTTGAATGAATTACGGTTCTACATTAAACACTGAGGGGGGGACTGTATTTCAACAGCTAACCACCTTAACTCTTCCACCACGGGGACATGACCCCCTGGGTGTCTCCATGACAGGCATGCTACAGACAGCATGGCTGGGGGACGTGAACACAAAGGCAAGAGACCGACCTGGCCACCTATTGCAAAGGGATGCTGTCTCGTCTGAGCTGTCGGCACAGTCATCCACAAAGTCACACACCCTGTCCTGTGGGACGCACTGCTTGTTGGCACATGTGAACTCATCAGCGCCACACTTCCCAGTGTGGGGAAGGACCGGGGGGCAGTCCTGGAAGGAGATGTCATCCACGGCGATGTCACCCATGTAGCTGACACCACGTCTGGCCCTGAAGACAATCTACAAGAGGAATGGAAATGCTGTCAGCCCATCAGCTCAACACTGGGTGAGCACTCTGGAGCACCCAGAGCTTGATCTGATAGTGACGCTGGTCCAGGAGCCGTGAGGGCCGGCCTTGAGACTGAGAACATGGAAAGGGCAGCATTACTATAACTCATGTATGGATTTCCAGGGTGGGTGCCCCATACGATGGAGCTGAACCTTCCAGGGTCTCAGCAGATGCAGAAGCGCCAAGCCCAAGAAGCACCAAGCCCAGGGATGCCAAGCCCAGGGAGCGTCAAGCCCAGGGAGCACCAAGCCCAAGAAGCACCAAGCTCAGGGAGCGCCAAGCCCAAGGACTACCAAGCCCAGGGAGTGCCAAGCCGAGGGAGTGCCAAGCCAGGTAGCACCAAGCCCAAGAAGCACCAAGCTCAGGGAGCGCCAAGCCCAAGGAGTGCCAAGCCTAGGGAGTGCCAAGTCCAGGGAGTGCCAAGCCCAGGGAATGCCAAGAACCCCTTCGTCTGCCCATTTCTTACCCACCCACCATCTCAAGGCCAGAAGGAGTCTCAGCACATCAGATATTTATATCCGGGCCACTCTGGAACTTAGGGGACTTGTCTTTGCTTAATGTTTTTGATGACATCAACCCACCCTCATGTGTCCCAGTGTTTGCACTGAGAGTCCACCCACATGGCAGAATTGCAAGGGGGGAAATTTACAGAGTCATTGAGGTTTTCAGATACTCCATTCTCAGTTTGTGACATCAACATTGCTGGGGATACCAATGAACATGACTCATGGACCAAAAAAGGCACCTCTTGTTTGGTTTGAAAATTCTTATGAAATAAATTCAGAATGTTTGTATTAAATTCCACTGCAGGCCAAAGATGGAATTGTGTATTAACACAACCAATATCCATCTATTGTAAAGTAAATTTAGAACAACTAGAGATGAGTTAAAAGATTTACCTCACAGTGATTTCTTTTGCAAAATATTTATTGTCACCAAACTTCTAAGCACCCTTAGACCAATGAGGAACACTTGCTTTTCTTGAAAGAAGGAATTTGTCTTTCCCCTAAGACTTGGCATGACTTTAGTTATTATGGTAAAGAATTTGGTAAAGAAACAAATCTGTTTCTGGGGATTTCCTGTAGATCTTGGAATTTCCCAATACAGGAGCATCTTTGTTGAGCCTATTGGGCCACACCTGAGAGCTTGTGCTAATGAGGTCATTCAAGCTGGGGTTGGCCACACCGGGGGTCTCAGGAGGGAGACTGGCTCTGCCTGAAAGGCCAACAGTATGATTAGGGCACAGGGGCATCTTTGAGTGGGAGGAGAGGGGGCTGGACAGTAAGTTCAACCAGGGGCATGATTTATTCAATCACATCTCTGCAGTGATGCCTCAAGGAAAACTCTGGACAGGGAAGCTTGGGGGACTGCCCTGACTGGCCATACCCCAACATGTGCCCAGAGGGTGGCATGTCCAGACCCCACCCAGAGAAGACAAGGAGCCCCTGTGTGGAGACCCCTGGCCTCGCCCCTCTTTTGGTGGTTCTCCTTTGTGTGTCTGCTATAATAAAGCTAGATTCTAAGGCCTTCCCGAGCTCTGTGAGGCATCCCAGCACATTGTTGAACCCGGGGTGAGAACCCCGAATCTGAAGTCAGTTGTCAGAAGGGAGGGTGGCCTGGGAACCCCCAAACTTGTGGCTGGTGTGTTCAGTGATGGCGGTGTTGTAGGTTTAGCCTGACTGCAGGTGCTCGCCATGAGGACTCTAAACCCTCATGCTGGCATGTGAGCTTAGGGTTTCCTCTTAAGCTGGAAGGACAGGAGAAATGAAAGCATGCCTCTCCTGTTACCAAAAGAATGCAGTAGATTTCATGTGTCGCATTTACATAGAAGGAACGAATTGTTGTTCTTCACAGCATATGTGCTAGAAAAGAAAAATAAATTCTTAGGAGAAATGAGAAGACTGGGAGTGATTAAGAGGTGAAACTAGAAAGAATGACAAGGGCTACAGCTTTCTTATCAGGGAAACCAAGTCTAGAAAATTTGGAAATGTACTCTATCTTCTGAATACATCTGAACATTTCAATATGTGATGCGACACTCTGTGAATAAGCAATCAGATATAACTCAGTGAGGTCTGCTATTATTTGCTTTTCTGCTGTCTTATACACAAGCTCATTTCCACCATGACCACCTCACTGCTTGTACCTAACGGGTCATTCGGTGTGGGTTGGGATTCCACAGACCTTAGCACTGGTTGCGACTGAACTTTATGAAAAGGATAATCATGACACATATTTTTGCAGGTGGAAGAAAAGCAGGTCAACTATTTTCAGAGTAATTTCTAGAGAGAGGAAAAGCTGCATGGCTGCTGGATTGCGCACTTAGCTGTTCTCCGTTTAAAGCCTGCCCCTGCCATTCAGCAGTTATGCACAGGAAAGTTACTTAATGTTTACATTGTAATTGCTATCTGCTTCGTAGGACCAAATATTTGAGCAAATACTTGACCATTCTTAGAATAGCATTCGGCACTACTCTGATAGTCTAATTCTTAGACTAGCATTTAGCGCTATGTAGCAATAGCTGCAGATGTGATGCATATGTGATCGCTATCATTATAAAAGGTGCTATAATTAAACATGCTGTTGAAGTTGGGGGACTCCCAAATAAAATTATGCGAACCGCCCAGTGTTGCTCCAGGATACAAACTCCAGATGTGTCTTAATTTTTACTCCAGGGTGGGGAGCATCCATTTTTCAGAGGCCACAGGGAGTGATTCTGTAGGAATGGAACCATCATGGACGGCGTGTGGGGCTTGTCCCTATGCCAGGCCATAGCCAGCACTGGCACAGAGGTGGAACCCGCGTGACGCACACGAAATACCGCATGCTCACAAGTCATTGAGATTTAGCTTTAAGATTCAACATCGGTATACTTGCTTTTACTCAAATCTCAGTACGTGAAAAATTAGAATTTCACATAATTGTGCATCTCTAAAAATAATTGTGAATTAAATAAATCTATTATCTCTAACAGTTCAACAATATAATGAGTTTTGTAAAAGATTATTTTTCAATTAGGGTGAAATAATTTGATTGCCTTACAGTCTCTGAGAAGATATTTGCAAAAGAGATGGATAGCTCCTTTAGAAGTGGGAGGCTGGTTTGGGAGTGGAGGGAGGTTTTTTCCTTAAATTAAATCTTCCTGAAAGACTTCCTTGTTGGGAAAAATTAGGGCAAATTCCGAAAGGAAAAGTCAGGTGGAGAGTTAAGACCTGTGCACATCCCTCATATTCGTGCAAAAAGGGAATGGAAGACAGAGAGATATGGATGGATAAGACAGCGCGTACCAGCCAAGGAGACAAACCTGCGTGTGGGAAAGGACGCCCAGAAGTACCTCCACCTTTTTCCAGCGTGCTCCCTGCTGTCCGGACTGAGCCCACAGCTTCGAGGTGGCATCGCCCGTCTTGCTGAGCACCTGCAGAGGCAGAGCAAGTGAGAGGCGGCGGCACAGTTTCTCTGGTTGCTTCAAATGGGTAGAATTTTCCCACGGAGTTAGTCTTCTATTTTAGCACCAGCATTAAGTCCCTGAGAGAAGAGCTGAGACATTTCTCATTGAATGTCTCTGCTACCTGCTGCAAAGTGGCAGCACGGTGCCCCCAGGAAACTTCACCAGCTTCCTGCAATCGAGCAGTGCCCGAGGAGCTGTCGGGTCCCAGGGCAGCCTGGCACCCTCTCGTTAGAGCCCCAAACTCACTGGATTGTTAAAAGTAGGGTCACAGTAAAAATTCACATTTAAATAGTAAATGGTAGTCCTGTGGTAGAATGAAAAGGTATGGGATCTGTCTCAGCTCTCCTTTGAGATGGCCTTCCTCCCCCAGTGGAGGGGGGAGGGGCTGGCGGGGTGGGGGAGGGGCTGTATGGGGTGGGGGGCACCCACTCACCCTACAGGAGAACCAAGGTGGCTTCCGCAGGTGAGGGACCCCCACACCTTCAGCCCAGCTGTCCCCCAGCCACCCAGAGCGCAACTGAGCATGGGGGGCCCCATACCATGCCAGACTCTGAAATAACTGACACTCAGTTTAGCCAATTCTTTCAGGACATGATGTTTTCAGCACACAATCTACACAACCAAAGAACTCAGACAAAAGGTCTGTGAAGGTTTCGACTTTTGAAAGTGAAGCAAATTTTAAATGATTTCATTGTCCTTTTTCTCTCCCTCTCTCTTTTTTTTTTTTCACTTTAAATTCAGATGGTTCCAGCGTCATGCAAAAAGTAAGATGTTATGAGGGAAGAATAATAAAATTAGTGGTTTATAAAATCCAAGTTACTTCAACATATCCTCAAAATCAAGAAAAAATAATTTCTAATCAAGAAATACAAAGCATTTTGGAAGGGTCCTGTAAAAAACGCATAGGAAATAGATCTTCTTGACATTAATACCACGTATATACAACTGAGGAAAGAGGTAAAGCAGAATGGAGCTAGTATGGCTAAGAGGCTTCAAGTGCAGCCGGGAGGCCACCCGGGAAGCAGGTGTGCACGTCTCAGCCAGATGCTGCAAACTGCCAAGGTCTGCAAAATCGAAGGCGGCAACGTTTCCAAGGACGCTGCATGCCATGAAACACTAACTACAAGATAAAGAAATCAGTAAACTGTCTAACTCCAAGGTCAGTTGGAAAGCCCCAAACATCCAGCAATCATAATTCTTTACAAACAGCTTATGTCGTCGCCTTCTTTTTCATTTAAAACCGGTTCTTGGAAGCCCCAACAGGGGACCCAGGCTGGGCAGCTGCCTGAATCTGGGTACCCCAAACTGCAGTTCTGAGAGCCCAAGAAATGCTTCCTTGCTTTACAGCTCAGTTTGTCATTTCTTGGTCGACACAATTCACTAAGAAACAATGTGTCCAAGCAATATTAATGTTACATTTAATATTATTTTATTCAGCCACGCAAAAACTACAGATCATATGCATTACCATTTAAATTATTTAATCATTTATTATTTGCAAAATCCTAATACATCTTCATAGTATTTCATCTACTAACACAGAAGCTCATTCTGAGAAAATGAAAGCCAATCTCAGATAATTAACTTAAATCCCAAAACATCCCGAGTAAATAATTCTCACTTCACTGACAAAAATCCTATAGTAAGTCATCGATTATTTTGCCTAAAACCATTTAGAGGAGTCCATTTAAAGCAAGTAATAAATTATTAACTTCAATTATAAGGCTATTTGCACCCTTTTAGATTATAAAATGCACACACAATGTGCATTTAGATTCATAATCTAAAAAATCTAAATTTTTTTCACTGATAATAGGTAAAAAGTAAAAGTGTACTACCATGAAGAGGAAAATTCTTGCAAAATTGATAAATAAATTTAGCATGCTTCCAATAAAAAGCGCTAACAGCTTTTTAAAGGTAGATAGGTTAATTCTAAAATTTATTTGTAAAAATAAATATTTAAGAATGTCTAGGTATATTTTAGAATAAAATAGTATTTTTTTTTGGCATGGGCAGGCTCCAGGAATCAAACCCAGGTCTCTGGCATAGCAGGCAAGACTTCTGCCACTTAGCCACTGCCCTTAAAATAGTAATTTTTGAAAGCACCTAATATATACTCAGAAGATCTGAAAGCAGGGATGTGAGCAGATGCTTGCACACCAATGTTCATAGCTACATTATTCACAATTGCCAATTGATGGAAATAACTCATGTCCATCAAACAATAAATTGATAAACAAAAAGTGGTATATACATAGAGTGGAGATTATTCAGCAGAAGAAGGAATGAAATCCCAAAGCACAAGCATACAACAATATGGATCAACTGTGAGGACATCATTTTGAATGAAATAAGTCAGCACAAAAGGACATATATTGCATGATCTCATGGATATGAACTAATAATAATATGTGAAATCATAGTCATAAAAGCTAAGATACAGGTTAACAGGAGATACAATGAGGCTAGAAAATGGGAGGTGGATGCTTAATATTTGCAGAATATTTATCTGGTTGAACTTAAATGTTTGGAAGCAGCTAGCGGTAGCACGGTGTTGTGAGTAAAATTAACAGTGCTGCATTGTAATTGAATGTGGTGGAGAGGGGAAGTTTAGTCATGTATGTCAGCAGAAGGAAGGAAAGCCGGAGGTGTGTTATACATGAGAATGTGTAACACAACAAATCTTGTGGTGAACGATGGCTATAACTAACTGTACAAATATTAGAAAGTTCTTTCATGAACTAGAACAAAGGTATGACACTACTACAGGGAGTAACTAATAGAGGGGTGTGCTGGTTTGAAAGGATGTGTGTCCCCTAGAAAAGCCGTATTTTAATCCTAATCCCATTTTGTAAAGGCAGCCGTTTCTTCTAATCCCAATTCAGCATTGTATGTTTGAAACTGTAATTAGATCATCTCCCTGGAGATGTGATGTAATCGAGAGTGGTTGTTAAACTGGATTAGGAGAGGACATGTCTCCACCCATTTGGGTGGGTCTTGATAAATTTCTGAAGTCCTATGAAAGAGGAGACATTTTGGAGAATGAGAGATTCAGAGAGAGCAGAGCAGAATGACATAGCCATGAGAAGCAGAGAGTCCACCAGCCAGCAACCTTTGGAGATGAAGAAGGAAAATGCCTCCCGGGGAGCTTCATGAAACAGGAAGCCAGGAGAAGAAGCTAGCAGATGACGCCATGTTCACCATGTGCCCTTCCAGCTGAGAGAGGAACCCTGACCGTGTTCACTGTGTGTCTTTCCAGATGGGAGAGAAACTCTGACTGTGTTCGCCATGTGCCTTCTCACTTGAGAGAGAAACCCTGAACTTCATCGGCCTTCTTGAATCAAGGTATCTTTCCCTGGATGCCTGTGATTAGATATTTCTATACACTTGGTTAATTGGGACATTTTCTCGGCCTTACAACTGTACACTAGCAACTTATTAAATTCCCCTTTTTAAAAGCCATTCTGTTTCTGGTATATTGCATTCTGGCAGCTAGCAAACTAGAACAAGGGGCTTATGAGGAACATGAGCTATTGCAAACTAGGAACTATAATTGATAGTGATATCTTAATGCCCTTTCATCAACATTAACAAATGTACCACATAAATCAATGCTAGGGATCAATAATGAGGGGGAATGAGGTTATCTTTGTATTTTTATTTTATCTTATTATTATTATTTTGGAGTCATGAAAATGTTCGAAAATTGATTGTGGTGATGACAGCACAACTATGTGGGGATTCAGGGACCCCTGATTGTACACTTTGGATGAATGGTATGGTGTGTGACCCTCTCAATATAATTGCATCTAACAAAAATATTGTACGTATAAAGCAGGATACAAAACAGAACCTCTAAAATGATTAACTAGAAGTTACAAAATGCATATATAATCATTAATAAATGGCAGACCATCTAGATATTTTTAAAAAGCACCTAAGATTAAAATAATAATCAAGCAACTGTAAAGGAAGTAGTTAAGCAGTTAGCCTAAAGTCTATTTCTCTGTTTGTACTAGGGAACGAGAAGGCCGGTGTGCTGGTTTGAAAGGATTTATGTAGCCTAGAAAAGCCATGTTTTAGTCCTAATCCATCTTGTGGGAGCAACAGTTTCTTCTAATCCCTACTCAGTACTATAGGTTGGAAACTTGATTAGGTATCTCCATGGAGATGTGACTCAATCAACTGTGGGTATTAAACTTGATTAGACGGAGACGTGTCTCCACCCATTCTACATGGGTCTTGATTAGTTTACTGGAATCCTATAAAAGAGGAGATGCTTTTGAGAAAGTGCCATTTGTAAAATGAGGAGAGAGTCGCAGAACCACAATAGAATGAGAACAGAACTACAGAGTCCACCAGCCAGTGACCTTTGGAGATGAAAAAGGAGAATACTGCCAGGGAGCCTCATGAAGCAGAGGCTGGGAGAGGAAGTTAGCAGATGCCGCCACGTTTGCCACATGGCTTTCCAGCTGAGAGAGAAACCCTGGATGTCATCAGCCTTTCTTGAGTGAAGGTACCTCTTGTCAGAGCCTTAATTTGGACATTTTTATCGACTTGCTCTAATTGGGACATTTTCTCAGCCTTAGATCTGCAAACTAGCAACTTATTAAATCTCCCTTTTTAAAAGCCATCCCATTTCTGGTATATTGCATTCCATCAGCCAGCAAACCAGGACAGATGGTAACCCAAGTCTAATCTTCTTGCAAACATGTGAAATAAAAACTTCTTGGCCAAAAAAATAATGATATTTGAGAGGGAGAGAGTCCTTTATCATAGAATGTTACTTCGCAAGAAATCCCTGCTCATAGTAAACAATTCTGGAATATATGGATTTATTTTTCACACAAGGCTTCTTTGAAAATATCACATAAGCTATGAATGGATCAATACATGGATAGAAGAGAATGTTTTTTCTTGAGAATTTAAAACATATAAATGTAGATGGAATGATGGACTTAGGAAATCACAACTAACCAAAACATCATAGTATATTTAATGCAAATAAGAAACATCAGTAGGAGGTAAAGTTATTGTGTTGAGGCTGAAATCAGGATTTCAGGTAGTCTGAAAGTATCTCTTACTAGCATATTGAAAACAAAGAGAACAAAATTCAGGGGATGAATATACATGATGTACCAACTAACACGAATGCATGAAAAGAGCATGATGAGGTGAGGCTATGGCCCAAAATGGGTAATGCTGAGCACAGGCAAACTGAGGGGCATTCTATAAAATAATGGGGTTCCAACCTTTAAAAATATGAAGGTCACCAAAGTCCAGGGGAGATTCAGGAATTGTTCCAATTTGAAAGACACCAGAAAGAAAGGACGATTGGATGGAATGTGTTAGATTTTACTATAAACGTCATTAGTGACGAAAAAGAGTAGGATCGCTGAATGAAATGGTATATGGGAGTTGAGATATCCTTGCAGCATTTCTGTGAGTTTGGAACAATTTTAGTATATATATACATACTTTATTTTTTTGCATGGGCAGTCACCGCAAATCAAGCCTGGGTCTCTGGCATAGTATATGTTTTTGAAAACAATGTTTAAAAAGGCTATTGGAGACTGCGCATCACCACCATCAAAGACGACAACAAAATGATGCACATTCAAATTTAGGCTTGACCGTGCTATGTTCAGAACATTGACAGGGATCTCTGCACGCCGCACAGGAGCGTGACGGCATCCATGGAGGCTGCAGCCTCAGCTGGACCACAGCCGTCACGGAGCACAGAGGCTGCCCATTAGCCATTCAAATCCATTCTGTGAAGTTTCCGTCTTAATTGGACCATTCTGAAACTAGGGAAGTGTTAATAATTGTCCATTTTCATTCATCAGAGGCTTTATTTTAATGACACTAAATTGTACAGAGTGAATTTTCACAGAGCACTTTCAGACACTGCAGTTTCAGCTAAGTGTACCTGGACAGAGCCGCGGTCCCTGAGCCCCGCGTACCTGGAGAGAGCCCACCGTGGCCCCATTCATGTGAGTCCAGAACACCAGAGTGCATCTGGGTCCCGTGAGCGAAATGACAGGCGTGAGGATGTCGGCCACGTCTCCGAACCTCCCGCTGGAGCTGTCAGCGTACAGGTACCAGCCCTCCGTGGTATTCCTGTGGGAAGCAGGATTGGTCCATCAGGATGAAAAAGAAGAAAATCATAGAAAACAACAGCATTAGCCCTTGATGATGTTTTGTTCTATATTTTTCCATAAAAGTGAAATGTTTGTCAGCATAATTGAGGTCCATAATCTTCAGCAAATATAAGTCTACATTTTGATTCTGAATCAACAGTTCTTTTAATGATAATCAATTGGTGCAACGCACAAAAATTAAGGAAAAGATTGAAACCACCAGGTCTGATCGGTGCTGACTTGGGGCTTATTTACAGTGAAACCAACTATATCCTGGTCAGGGTTTTTGAGCTTATTTTCTTGTGGGTAAAATGAGGCCTTGAAGCACTAAAGACCTTTCAAAAATACATGAAAAAAGGAAAAAAAATAAAGTAAGGCATGAATAATAATACCTGTTTCTACTTTGAAAGTTTTATCATGCTCCTTGAGTAAGGAGCTGCGGATACAAATACTTGGAGAGGGAGACAGTTATTCGTTCCAGCAGGCACTAAAACACTTAATGAAATTCAATTTTTCCTGTCTCACTGGTGGCTCTTTGAGACACTGGGGACATAAATGAGAAAAATGACAGGACCCAGATTAGCCTCTGGTTTCATCATTGACTATATGGGGACCCAGGGCAGGGTATGGGCCCTCTGTGGACATCTACTCCCTCTGCACAGTGGGACAATTCCATCTTCAATCTAACAAGAAATAGAACTAAAGTAGAAATCTAACATAAAACCTGGCCATTTCCTGTATTCTATTAATGGCAGTTCTTGTTGTCGCTAATAAAGCTGAGTTCTAGCTGATGTAAAGCACAGAGGGGATAAGGTAGGATAGCTTTTAAGAGGTGGGGTTATTATATTGTCTGGATTGTGTCTCAGTGAGAAAGCACGCCCATCTCGGGTCCTGGCATGCCTAAAATTCAGGTATTCCAGAGACACCAGGAGCAACCCGGGCATGTGTCCACTGTGCATGCAGCATGTAAAGCCAGCAAGAAAAGCCAAGGAAAAAGAGCATGCACATTTTCACATATGTAGCATTTATCAAACAAGCAAATCTATAAGGTAACTTTCAGGGTTATTGTAATTGGGTTATAATTTCATTAAAATTATTTCACTGTGTCCTTATTTAATGTGGGTTCCATTTCAAGGTAGCGTTTGCATCGTCTATGCCTCTGCGGTTTCACTGCCAGTCCCTTAAGTCAAACTCTGCATGGCGTCCTGCTTCCACTATGCTCCATTCTATCATTCACACATCACTTAGAATAACCTTTTCAAAATGGAAATTTGATTCTATTCTTCCCAAATCCACTTCTTAAGATCTGCTCAAGGTTTATGAATGGACTTGGGATATAATAAAAATACAAACACAAACCTCTACACAATCCAGCCTGTCTACCAGAGTAAAGCTACCGGTCCGGGGTTGGGAAGCGATGCACCCAATTTCCTCTCCTGACACAGCCTGCACCCGTGTGTATGAATTGTCGGACTCGTCATTAGAAAGATAGCAATTCTTCACAAATTGTTTATAGATTCAGCTAAGTTCCAACATGTATTTTTACAGAAATTGACAAACTTTGCATAGAAATCCAATGGTCCATGAATATCTAAAATTACTGTGAAGAATAAAACTGTAGGTCATACTCTATGTGATACCAAAACTCATTATCAAGGCAGAATAAGTAAAACAAAGTGCCATTGAGGCAGAGACAGACAAACAGGCGAAGGAAACGGAAGATGCAGTCCTGAAGGAAGACACCATCTATTCGGACACCTTACTTATGACAATTTTAGCATTACAGAGCAGGGAAAGAAATGATCATGTATTAAATACATGAACTGAATAAATTAGAGAGCCATGTGGGAAAATGATAAACATTGACTCCAGTCTCACATTTACACAGAATAATCAACTCTATCTAAAGGTGGAAGAGAAAACAAATAAAGCTTGCTAAAGATAACATGAGAATATCGACATGAAATGGGAGTAAGAAACCTTTTTTTTATTTAATGCTATAGAAAAATCACTCACCATAAAAGGAAAGATTGAAAAATAAATCACGTTAAAACTAAGAACTTCTTTTTCTCATATTTGCCAATAAGATGGTCAAAAAAAGGACAAAAACCAAATGGGATACAGCATTTATATCACATCTAGTAAAAGTAATAGCCACCAGCTGCCTTCCGTGAACCATGAACCTACCAGGTGGTGGCTACATGTGTGGGTGTGTCAGTACACATTACACACACATGTGCAAACAAGCCTAAACTAGATTGAATACCCCAAAAAGTTAATATACTTATCTCTGCATTTGGAGGCATGTCCAATCTACTTATGGCAAAGTGCCCGGCTCACAGCTGACACTAAAAAATTTTGTTAAATAAACAAATGAGTTTGATAAGAGCTTGAAATTAGCAGAGCACATGTGAGGAAAATAGTCAGGGAGGCACTGAATTGTGGACTCAGAAGAAATCATACATGAAAAAGTTGATCATGTATTCCAGACCAAAACAAACCAACAAACATAAGAAAAGATAGAACAAGCTGATAGACCTGGAGACTTCAGAAGGATGACGTCACAGAGTTCACCAGTCAGGCAAAGATAAAAGACCTCTAGTCCATGGTTCTTCCAATATTAATTTCCCAGGTATAATACAACGAAAATAAATAACACATCATTTCCTCAATCCAATATAATCCTATAAAGTTCAGTCACAAGGACAAACATCATATAAAATGTAGAAACAACCCCCTACAATTATATGTACCTGTAATATCCCTTTCACCCACAAGGAGAAGAAAAAGTATTTTTTTATTTCTTCTGGGATGCTGGAAAACGCGAACAATGACCCTGCATTTGTGCTGTTACAGGAAACGTGCATGTGCTAAAAGCACAGCGCTGTATCATCTGGCCGCCAGTCCGATGTGCATTAACTGGGGGTGCAGGTGTATTTTTGACTCCAACAGCAACGTGAAGAATTGTGCAAACACTAGCCGGAGCCTCAGTGGGGTCACTCAGGCACGTACCCGCAAAGGAAATCAGCCCTGTCCTAGGTACATACCACAGGGCCGTCCTCAGCTAGCATCACTGCCACCCGTAAAGCGTCAGCATCTCTCTCCAGCCTTCAGAGAGTCCTTTCTCGTATGGGAAGGGAAGTGGGATGTTTTACAGAAACGTATCTTTTCTAATAAAACCTACCATAAACCACAACTAGCAAATGCTTTAAGAAAGTAGAGTCATACTTGCAGGCATTGCACATGTGAGGATGCATGATGCAGAAGCCGTTTAAAAAGTCATTATCAGAAGAGCCTGACTGACAGCCCATGATATTATGTAGCATGTCACCAGGACACAAGGTAATCAGTTTCTAAAGCCTTACAGTTGTTACACATTCTGAGCAAACTAAAATTCCGACTTTCTTTCCTTACTTTCCCTTTCTCCTGGGTATTCTGACCCTCAAGCCTCCTCCCCACCACCCACTGGAGCCGGCTTGGCAAAAACCCAGACCTATCAGAGTGCTTCTGTGGGCATTTAGAGCACAAATCACGGGAAGAGGGACATTTTATCCTGGTGCCAGATCTCACGGCTCACTCCCCAGTGTGCAAAACCAGCCCAGGCTGAATCCAAACCCCCACCCTCCTTTCTTCTCGAATTCCTGAAGAAATAAAAAAGGCTCTAGTTGACCATTTGGGGCACAGAGTTGTCTGAGTTTCCTTTCTGAAGTTCACCAGCCTTCTGCTTAGAAATCTTTAATAAACATGGTCTTTCCTGGACATTAGCAATGCTGCTCCAGGTAAGGGCTTTGAGCAGAGCTGACTGCTGCTGGTCTGCAAGCAGATAAGGTGCTTCCTAGAACACACTTCAATTCGCTGAGACAGGGTCCAGGTTAGCCCACATCTATTTTTTTAGAAAGATTTTCCTGATGAAGGATGATGTGAATTGATTTAAGTTCTGATGCAAGCCCCTTCTATTGTCATGTACTGTCACTAGCCATCCATAGACAGGCCTTTCAAGCTGAACTGGTTTGCAACAGAGGTCAAAGATCTTTTCCTGCAAAGAGCCAGGTTTGAAATAGTTCAGGCTTCTGGGAGCCATGCAGCCTCTGGAGCACGAAAACAGCCATAAACAATACCAGAAAGGAAGTCCGTGGTTCTGTTCCACTTACATCTCTATTTGCAGAAACGAGAGCTGGCTGCATTTGGCCCACAGGACATAATCTGCCAATCCCCGTACTATGGATAAGGTCTCAACTTCTCGGGATCGGAGGGTTAACTTTCCTCCACCAATACCCGGTTTCCACTTTCATGACTGCCTTCCTCAGACATGGGGAGGCCTGGGCATTGAACATGTCTGAGCTATAATGGGAATGCACTGCACCTTTTCTTAGGTCTGTGCCTCCCTTGTGCTCTTTCTTCCATGCGAAGTCATAACCTCTGGCCCTGGTTCTACGTGCCTCACCCTGCCCCACACATCTCAGAAGCTCTCATTTCTGAGCCTTTGTGGATGCCTAGACTCAATTTCTCACCTCTAAACCCCATGATTCAAAATTGCCTCTTCCCTCACCTAAGAATTTTGTAGCTTCTTATGAGTAACCTTTCAAATGCATTCATCATGTTAGATTTTAGTTCATTAATATATAGCCATCCACCCCACGAGACCCTGAGCACATCAAAGCAGTTACTTCACTATTTAACATTTTTATCCTAGTCCCCACAGCACCTTGCAAAGGGACTGCACTGATGCCTTGTTAATACTGCAACTAATAGCACAGATCACCACAAACCTGGCAGTTTGAAACAACACAGTTTGGTTCTCTTATGGTCCAGGAGGTCAGAAATCCAAAATGAGTCTGTCTCAGGGAGCTAAAACCAAGGTTCTGGCAAACTGCATTCCTTCCAAAGGCTCCTGAGACCCCACCACTCGTCTTCTCCAGCTTGCAGCCACTCTTTCCACTGCTTGGCCCCCACGGGCCGCACTGTACCTGCTTTCCCATGGCTTCTGTCCTCACGTCTCCTTCTCTGACTCTGACTCCCAGAAGGAACTCCAGGTGGCCCCAGGTCCAGGGTCTCCTCCCATCGCCAGGCTCTTAATTACCCCTGTGGGGCCCCTTCTCCAGGTCAGGGAACAAAGATGTGGGGACAGGATGGGGACATCTTTGGGGGGCCACAATTAAGCCAAACACAGTGGCTCAAACCCAACAGACACACAATAAATGTTCAGCGAATCTGTGGCTACCTAAAAGTGGTAGAAAATTCTTCCTTTTCTACACCCAAATCCCATTTACAAATGCAAGGCATCTTGATTTTGAAAAAACAAGCACTTGCAATTTAAGCAGAGTGCTTTATGATTTTTATGGCCTGGCCTCATGAAATAAAAACGAAGAGTGGCATTTGTTGAAATTTTATACAACCACCTCAGAGTTTTACCAACTCAAACTTCAATAACAAAGGATCAAAGCCAAATATTTTAATTAGGAACACATGCACAGTTCCTGTTTCAGCATTGTAGGACATTCATTGGAGAGCAACGCCTATCCAGGCAAGAAAAACACATTCAAGAAAAGTATTCTGATTTAAAAAAAAGGTCTAAGAAACTACATGAGGTAGGATGTGTTTATCTTCTAGTCCAAATAGGAATTTACAACACTCACTATTTTATTATCTGTAAAATAGATTTTAGACCAAAGAAATAAAAGAACATTAAAGGCTTTTACATAAGGTTTTAGATTAGGAAGCATTCATGAATAGTTTGACATTTTATACCCCCAGCAAGCTGGAGAAGGTAGGATTTTAATCATTATACTGTCATAAACTAGATAGCTGAAATTAAAGAACTTTGGAGCTCATTCTCTCGGTGTGTCCTGGATTTGGAATGAGATTTGCTTTGTTCTCAACCAGTTGTTCTCTGTGGCAGAACCAGCAGCAGCAGCACCTGGGAACTGATTTAAAAATGCTAATTCTTGGATGCCATCTCAGACTTACGGAATCAGAGATTCTGGGGCGGGGCTCGGTAACCTGCTCTATCAAGCTGTTAACATTTGAGAACCGCTGCTCAGAGCCATCACACTATCAACTGAAATATAGTAAGTAAACAGGTGTAAGTTGCTAAGACAAGAGGCTAAGCCAAAAAGAAAGCCTGGAAAAATAGACATTCACGTTTTATTCCTCTTCCCAAAATGAACACTGTGGGGGAAAACAAATAAATACAAGATTGAGGAATGTTTGGATACTTATTTTTATAACACTTAATTTCCCATTGTATACTGTGTATATATATATATACATATAACCAAAAAAGAATATACAAAAGAAATGTTTGGAGGGGGGCTTGGATTTTTTAGTCAAATCTATTTGAGAAACACAGGAAGGTAGTAATGCGCAACTCCAGGGGTACTATTCACAGGCACTCACACACATACACACATGCACACTCACACACATACACACACATGTCCACACACATAAGGAGGCTCACACATGTGCACACATGCATGCACTCTCACACATGTACACACATGCTCACACATGCACACACACATGCTCACACATGGAAACACATGCTCACACGCGCACACACATGCTCACATGTGTGTGCACACGCACATATGTACATGCTCACATGTGCACTCATGCATGCGCACACATGTACACACTCACACACATGCATGCTTACACATGTGCACACACACACATGCTCACACACAGATGCACATATGTGTGCACACACTTTCATGGAATCAGATATAAATAGTTCCCCAGGCATTGTGCAAACAACTGTACACTTTATCCTCTTTTGGTTCGTTATATACACTTTAACTTGTAAAGTTTGCAATATCCTAAAGTAAACATTTTTTTTAACTCAGCACATACCTAATGTATTTGACAAAAAAGTGTCTGACGTATGTAAGCACTTGATAAATTTTTATCAATGAATCAAAGAAAATGATTTGTTTCTTGTTTTTGAAAATCACTAAGATGGACATATTCTGATAAAAAAAGGGGACTTGCTTTCAAACCAGAAATTAGAATAATTTAAATCCCTGAAAATTTTTAAGTACTTTAAAAAAATGTTAAAAACGTCATAACTATCAGGCATGTTTCATATTAATGCCAGAATATGTTCACATATCATTTGAATAAAAAGTCTTTTAGTCAACTTCATGGTGCTCTGAAAGGCCAAAATAATCTTGAAAAAGAAGAAGAGCATTGGAAGGCTGAGACTTCCCAATGCAAACTGCATCACGAAGTGACAGTGATCAAAACAGTGTGGTACCCCACAAAGGATAGGTCAAGTCTACTTAAAATTTAGGCCTAAGAGTCACCCCCAAGAGAACCTCTTTTGTTGCTCAGATGTGGCCTCTCTCTCAGCCAACATGCCAATCAAACTCACGCCTCCCCCTCTCTACATGGGTCATGACTCCTAGAGGTGTAAACCTTCCTGGTAACATGGGACAGAAATCCTAGAATAAGCTGGGACTCAGCATCAAGGGATTGAGAAAACCTTCTTGACCAAAAAGGGGAAGAGAAAAATGAGACAAAATAAAGTGTCAGTAACTGAGAGATTTCAAACAAAGTTGAGACGTTATCCTGGAGGTTATTCTTGTTTGTCTGCATTATGTAGATATCCCCTTTTAGTTTATGGTGTATTAGAGTGGCTAGAAGGAAATACCTGAAAATGTACAGCTGTGTTCCAGTAACCATATTTCTTGAAGAAGATTGTATAATGATATAGCTTTCACAATGTGACTGTGTGATTTATCTACAATATTGACAGATAAGTAAAAAATATGGATTAAGAATAAATAAATAATAGGGGGAACAAATGTTGAAGTAAATTGAGTAGATTGAAATACTGATGAACAATGAAAGGGAGTGGTAAGGGGTATAGAAAAAAATAGGGGGGGACAAAGGTTAAAATCTATTGAGTAGATGGAAATACTAGTGGTCAATGAGAGGTAGGGGTAAGGGGTATGGTATGTGTGAGTTTTTTCTTTTTTTCTTCTTATTTCTTTTTCCAGAGTGATGCAAATGTTCTTAAAATTCATCATGGTGATGAATATACTACTACATGATGATATTCTGAGCCATTGATTATACACCATACACAGAATGTTTGAATGTTAAGAATGTTCATGTTTGTATGTTGTTTTGGTTTGATACTATAAAATAATTTAATAAAAAAATAAAACCTTTATTATTGAAAAAAAAAACAGTGTGATACAGGCACTAAGTTAGGCAAACAGAGTCCAGGAGCAGAACTGAAAGTATAGATGCAGGCATGTATGGCCAATTGATTTTTGACAAGAGAGCTAAGTGCATGCTGTGGGGGAAAGAATTGTCTCTTCAGCCAACATTGCTAGGAAACCTACATAGCACGCATGCAAGAGGGAAGTCAGCCCCTACCTCACAACATTTACAAAAATCACCTCAAAGTGGATTAAGAACGTAAATAGAAGAGTTGAAACTATGAAACTATTAGAAGATAAAATAGGGCAAATCTTCATGACCTGAGATTTGAAAAAGGATTCATAAATATGTCACCAAAAGCACAAGCAATGAAAGAAACAATATACAAATTTGATTTCATCAAAACAAAAAAATTTTGTGCATCAAAAGAAATTATCAACAAAGTGAAAAGGCAGCCTGCATAATGGGAGAAAATAGTTTCAAACCATACATTGAATAAGAGATCAATATCCAGAATACATAAAGAACTTTTACAATGGAACAACAAAAAGACAAACACGACAATTTAAAAACAGGCTGAGGACTTGAGTGGACATTTCTCCAAAGAAGACATGCAGATGGCCTACAACCACATGAAAATGCATCCAGCATCACTACCCATGATTAGCCAAATGCAAATTAGAACCACAATGAGTTCACACCCACAAGGATGGCTATTATTTAAAAAGTACCAAATAACAAGTATTGAAAAGAATGGGGAAAAATCAGAAGTGTAATGCTTGCTGGTGGAAATGTAAAATTGTGCAGCTGCTGTGGAAAGCAAACAGCAGTTCCTCAGAGAGGTAAATAGAGAATTATCCTCTGATCCAGCAATCCCATTTCTAGTTATATGCCCAAAGAGAGTGAAAAAAGGGTTACAGACAGATACTTGTTCACCGGGGCATTCTTCACAATAACGAAAAGTTGGAAATAAATCAAGTGTCCATCAACAAATGAATGGATAAATTAAATGTGATGCATACACACAATGGAATATCATTTTGTCATAGGAAGCAGGGAAATTATGAGACATGCCACAATATGTGAGAACCTTGAAAACATGCTCAGTGAATAAGCTAGACACAGCAGGACAAAAATTGTACAGTCTCATGTATAAAAGATGACTAGAAAAAGCAAATTTCAAAGACAGGAAGCAGATTAGAGTTTACCTGGGAGTGTGGGAATGGACGGAAGGGAAAAAAGTACCAAAAAATTAAAGTAAAATAAGTAGGACAAAAACCAAAACAAAAACTCTGTTAGTCAATTCTGGCTTCTGCTTAATATACAAAAAGCTAATTTTTTATCTTAAAAAAGTAATGGAAAAGGCATTACTCCCACACTTAAACAATGCACTCGATAATCTACAAAATTATGACTCCTCTTAATGCACGCAAGACATTTAACTACCTCAAAACCTAAGAAAACACTTACTCCTCCAAGGAGACACAGGACAGAAGTATTTCTGAGCACCAGACACTCAAGCTTTTTGCTTGAGAAATCTGAAGATTTCTGCTAAAAGGTGAATGGAGTGCTAAAGGTAAGTGTCACCAGTGTGAGAATTGCTGGGACCACAGCACCAGGGGAATTGCTGCCACACCCAGGCTCTTCTCAGGGGACCTCACTACATGTTCAAAAGGACACTGAAGACAGGGCAGAGGCGAGGGGAATCTTTCCTGGGGACCCAGGTCACCTGGGGAAGGCAGCACCACAGGTCATACTCGGGGTACAGCCCAAGTTCCAGGGCAGTTGCGGGAAGGGAAAGGAATCACCTTTACCCTGCAGGACCCCGGGGTCAGTCCTGGGCCCAGGCCACTGGAGAGGGCAGGGCCAACTCAAGGGACCTGAAAAGCAGAATCACCATTACCAGGTTAGCAAAGCTGAGCTACAGATAACAGGCCCCTACCTGGGGGGGGGGTGGTAAGACGTCCCGAGAGAGCCTTTCAAAGGGAGACATTGAAAATCGGGGTGCTTGGGGGGGAGACAGGGTGTAGCCAAACCCAGCCTCAGCTCCACACCTGAAGACGGACCTAGCAAGACGAGGTGCGCTCACTTCTGACACAAACACCGCTCACCTTGCGCTCCGGTGTCCTACCTAAGACGGAAATGACACCAAGGGACAGAAGCAGATATGACCACACATTAGAATAGCAAAGATTTTAAATAATCATAATTAATATATAGAGATGGACAGACAGATGGATAATTTCTGCTGAGAGACGGAAACTGTAAAAAAAGAATCAAATCACACTGAATGTAAACAAGCCGAAATCAGAACAGGGCACTCGAGCTGTGGGACAAAAGCAAATGGCCAACCAGGTGTGTAAGTGGGAACTTCATTTATATATTCTAATTATGTTAAAATGTTTGTTTCTGAGTTAAATGTAGGGAAATGCACCAACTTTCAAGATTAAGTAAACATATACTTTGTTTTAATCAGTGTCCTGGCTAATGTAGTGATTCAAAATGAGGCAAATAAGGCATCGTCTTCACCTTCTGGGGGATTATAATTTACTTTTTTTCGAGGTGAAATGAACTTATAAGGAAATGAATTCAATAATCCTCTATTTCAGAGCTTGAAAAACTTTCTCTAAAGGTCCCGATAGAACATATTTTAAGCTGTGCAGGCCACATGGCCTCTTTCACCGCTGCCCAACTCTGCTTTTGGCATGCAGAACATGCAACGTAGCATAACAGTTATAATAAAATTTATGTACAAAACAGGCATTGGGACGGATCAAACTTCAGGCCCTGGTTTGCAGATTCCTGCTTGATTCCATTAGCAACCGCTGTTCCAGTTTCTGAATATGGCACTAACAGGACATAATCAGTTGACTTTGGGTGAGTGCCATGCAGGAGATGTCCTAAAGGTCTAGATGCAGTTGACTGTCCTTGAGTTGTCCTTGAGAACGAGTCAACATCTGAAAGCCAAGCCTAGCAGCGAAGAAGATGTGCTATAAATCCAAGAGAAAGAGTCTAGAATTTCGCAAAGCTCTCTCTGACTTCCTTTCTGCCCAAAGCCAAGAGGATGAAAGAAAGCAGAGTTCCATATAGCACAGGTTTACTATAAACACAAATGAACTGAATCACTTAAACAATTTAAAAATCAGGCAAAGTGATGTCAACAAGAATTCTTTATATCTCTTGAGATAGTCCCAGACAGCCTTGTTTATAGTAAATACATTTATTGAGACTGGCCTGACTTTTTAAAAAAATCAATCTTTCCAGCACTATGATCTCAAAGGCCATTCATTCCAACCGTTACTTGTAACCTCAATGGAATTTTATCTCAGTGTTTTAAGTGATATTGAAAGTTCCATTAGGTATCCAGAAAATTGGATTGTGCTTATTAAACTGAAGGTCCCTGATTTTCTCCAATTTTATGAAATAAATAGTCATAAAACTATGTGATTTATGAAATTCATTGTAAGTATACATCAATTTAAGCTACAGCCAAGTTAATTCCTTAATTTATATAGATGAATTCCTCATAATAGAAAGGATTGAAGTGATTGTGCAATCCTCCACACCACAGATGGAAATTAAACATACTGTAAAAACAGATATAATCCACTATTTAAAAGTCTGAAAAGTGCCCCAAAGCAAACAGAAGCCAGGGGAAAGTTTAATCACACACACACACACACACACACACACACACACACCCTGCAACTCTAAGTGATATCAGTGAGTCTGTAGCCTTCTGGTCTGAGAACTGATAATTTCCCTTCCACCCTATGGCTTTAGTTGCAGAAATCAGCACAGCTAAGAGCCTTACTGCATCAAGGTGCCAAAGGTAAGAATTCAGCTAAAAATTTAAAGGAGAGATCCTGAAAAGCCTAAGAGCAGCAGAAGGAGTGAGACTGAAACTGAGGGCATAAATGTTTATTATCCCTGAAAGCAATTTTTAACCCTGCATAGCTCAATCAGCAGAAAGCAGAAAGCTTCAAATCCTTGTGCACGTGTAGTTTCAGAAAAGAGAGTCCTAAAAATAACAGTGCAGCTAAAATAATGAAGGAATGCCTCAAAGCAAGGGAGCCACAGAGAACACCCACTCCATCTCTCCCCGACGCCGTGGCCGACTGCAACATTTCAGAGGATGGAGCTGATCTGCAACACGCCTCACTCGAAAGGCAGCAGGGGGAGGTCAGAACAGAGCAGAGGCCTTGGCAGGTGTGTGCTGCAGGGTAGGTAAAGGCTGCCATTTGAATCCAGGCAAGTCAACTCCCTATGGTCAACAAAACAAAGCAACACTCCTCAGTTAAGTGATAGAATCCAGACTCACTAAGACCTATTAGCAGCGATTTTTCTTTTCAATCAAAAACTGCTGGACATGCAAAGAAACTATAAATTGCAACCACTATAGGCTAAAACTATAAATTGCAACCAGTATAGACGAAATGTAAGCAGAAATGCATACCAAGTAGGTCATGTGGTTAGATTTATGACACAAAGATTTTAGAACACGTACTCTAAATATATTTAAAGGAAAGATGTGCAACAAATTGAAGGAAATTGTGGTTTCAATGGGTGAATAGCTACTGTAAAGAGTGAAATAGGAATTCTAAAATAAATAATAAAATGGAAATCTAGAGATTGAAAGGTACTATAATTGAACATTTTAAAAACTTGCTTGATGTGCTTAACAGGAGACTGTACACGGTAGAAAAAGGAATCAGTGAACTTGAAGACACTTCAGTAGAAATTATCAACCCAAAAACTGTTTAAGATAAAGGACTGCACAAATCATCAGAGATTTGTAGGACAATATGAAGCAACCCAATCTCCTCACAGTTGGAATCCCAGAAAAAGAGAAGTCGGCAGGAAAATATATGAAGAAATAATGGATGAAAACTAACCAAGATGGGTAGGGAACACCAATGTAGATCTAAGAAGCTTAATGCTGGACAAGTAACACTCAAATTGCTGAAAATTAGAGATCTTGTAAGCAGACAGAAAAATGGCACACTTTATACAGAGAAGCAGCAATAAGATTAACAATGGATGTCCAATCTGAAATCACTGAAGACACTGTAGGCTCAAAGTATGGAAGGAAGAGAAAGAAATCTTCCAAACTGAAGGGGATGTAAAGACATTTTCAGAAAAGACGGAGAGACAGAATGAGAAATTGAGAGAGCCATCTGCCAGAAAATCTTCACGACAAAAATATTAAGGAAGTAAAAGAAATTCTTCAGGAAGATTGAGGAAATGACAAGCTAGCAATTGAGACATATAAATGGTAAATATGTAGTAAGACTTTAAAGTCTGTAAAAATATATTTGTGCATATGTATTTTCTCTCTTAATTGTATTAAAAAGCATATGACTGAAAAAATAAAAAGTTATCATGTGATGTTAAGTTTGTCATCTTCATTGATGTAGTATACATGTAAAAAATAACAATAAGAACAAGTGAGGGGGAGTGTAAATGGAACTAAATGGTACCAAAGTCCCTGTGTTTTACCTGGAGTAATCCAGAATTAGCACTAAATAGATTGTGATATATTTAAGACTTTTATTGTAATACATAGAACAACAATTATAATTTGCATATAGCTAGAAAGAAAAAGGAAGTAAAATGAAATAATAAAAATTTTTTAGTTAAAAAAGGAAGATAGCAAATGTAGAAGAGAGGCATAATAAAGTAGATGGGATAAATAAAAGAAGAAAACAAAATCTAAAATCTAAACTCAAGCATATCCAAAATAACATTAAATGTAAGTGGAATAAACATTTATTTAAGAAAAGATTTTAAGACAGACAAAAACATATAAAAATGATAATGCATTTTCAGGAAGATATGTCAGTTACAAATATGTAGGTTATGAATACAGAACTTCAAAATACGTGAAGAAAAGCTGACAGAAGTAAATGGAGAGACAATTCCACGATGATGAGTGGAAATTCTCTCAATAACTGCTATAATAAGTAAGTCAAAAGCTATCAGTAAGACCACAGAAAATCTGAATGAAAACCACCCACCTTAACTTGGCTGACATTTTACAGAACAATATATACAATCATATAATAGTTTTAAGGATATGTGGAATAAGCCATATAAATGTCTGAGTCAATTTCAAAATATTAAAACTTAACCAAGTACATTCTTAGAACACTTTAAATAAGAAATCAACCAAAAAAATATTGAAACTTCTAGAAGAAGCCCAGCTATCTTTAAGTTAAACAACTCATTTCTAAGCAATCAATAGACGAAAGAAAATCACAACCAAAATTATAAAATAATTTGAAATGAGTGACTATGAAAATAAATACTTAAAAGTTCATGGGATTCAGTTAAAGCAATGCTTACAGAGAAATGTGTACCATTAAATGCTTACACAAGACAAAAAGACTCACAAAGCAATAATCTAAACATCAACCTTGAAAAATTAGAAAAGAAGAAATAATTAAGTCCATATCAAGCAGGTGAAAGGAAACAGTAAAAATAAAAGCAGAAATCAATGAAATAAAAAAAACAGAAAAACAATGAATGAAATCAGCGAAACCAAATTGAATTCTTTCAAGCGATAAATAAAAGTAATAAATTTCTAGCCAGAATGATCAAGACAAAAGAAGGAAGACATGAATCACAAATATTAGGAATGAAATAAAAGATTTTACAGATACATCAGTCACCTAATGTTGCAGACCCAGAAGTTACTTAAATTTACATAAGGGAATCTTATAAATAATAACTTTATGACACTCTTTTGACAACTTCGATGAAATGGACTAATCCTTTAAACGATAAAATACCAAAACTCACTCAAGAAGTAATGAAAATAGGAATAGCCCTTTAGGTTTTGAAGAAACTATTTGTAGATAAAAATTTTCTTACAAAGATATTTCCGGGGGCAGAAAGTTGAACTGGTAAAGTTCAAACTCAGTTTCACTGGCCCAAAATCCAGATGTCAGCATGGGTCTGCTCCCTCCTGAGGCTCTAGGGGAGAATCTATTTCCTAGAAGTTTCCAGTTCTAGGGCTGCATTCCTTGCACTTCTTAGCTGGGGGCCTCTTTATACATTTTCAAAGCCAGCAGCCTAGTATCTTGCTTCAGCGGTCACACAGCCTTCTTCTTCTGTGTCCAATCTCCTCCATTTCTCTCTTAAAAATATACTCGTGATTGCATTTGGGGTACACCAAGACAATCCAAATTAATCACTCTATTTCAAGAGTTTTAACTTAATCACACCTGGGGAGTCATTTTTGCCATATAAAGTAAAATTCCAAGTTGTGGGAGTTAGGATCCAGACCTCTTTGGAGGCCAGGATTCCGCCTTCGACAGGTATGTACACCTAAGACCCTGATGTCCTTCTGGTGGATTGAGCCTTTTTTCATTACTTAATGTCTCTCTTTGTCTCTAGTAATTTACTTTGTCCTGAATTCTGCTTAATCATATACTAATACAACCCTTCTTGCTTTTAAAAAACATTTGCATGGTATATCTTTCACCATCCTTTTACTGTCACTGAACTTACTTGTCACTGAATTTGAGGTGAGTTTCTTGTAAGCAACATTTAGTGGGGTCGTGTTTTGTTATACATTCTTCCAGTCTCTCTGTTTTTTGATCAGTGTAATTATATCACTTAGATTTAAGGTAAATACACGTTAGGTCTTAAGTCTCACTTTTACATGCTTATTTTCTCTTTGTTTGCTTTGTCTTTCACACCTCTGTTTCTCTTTTCTTGTTTTCCTACGGGTTAGTTGAACATTATTTCAGGACTCTATTTCAGGACTCTGTCTTGATGGATTTATAGTGCTGTTAAATATAGCTCTTTGTATAGTTATGCAGTCATTGAACTGGGTATTACCAATACCAGTGAATTATCACACAGTCAACTGTTACAAACAATGAAGTATGGATACCTCACTTCCATCTAGCTCTCTTTATACTTCCCACTTTTGAATATCACTATCTTGAGTATCAGATTGTGTTATAATGTACGTTTTGATTATCAAATACGATTTATAAAACTCGTGAGGAAAATGGTAATTTATTGTATGTACCATCCTGTCTGCTCTGTCCAGTGCTCTTTCTTCTTTCCAAGATTCTTTCATTTATCATTTTCTTTCTGTCTTTAAGGGTATGTCTGCCAGCAACAAATTCTCTCAGTCTTCCTTCATCTGAGAATGTCTTTACTTCCCCTTCATTCTAGAAGGATAGTTTCACTAGATAGAGAATTTGCTGTTGACAGTTGTGTTTTATTTTTGCAGCAGATGAAAAATATTTTACCACTTTTTTCCAGTCTTTGTAGTTTCAGATTAGAAATCTTCTGTAAAGAGAATTATTTTTTCCCATAAGTAATGGATGAATTCTCTCTAGCTGCTTTCAAAATTTTATCTTCATCTTTAGTTTTCAGAAGTTTACTAGGACTTATCTTTTTATGGACTTTTTAGGGTTTATCCTGTTTGAAGTTCACTATAATTCTTGACATATTGGTTGGTGTTTATCACCAAAAATGTGTTTTCAACCACAATTTCTTCCAACGTTTTTACAAAACCACTTTCTTTGTCCTTTCCTTCCGATGTGTTGACAATATCAATGTTTGATCTTTTATTATTGCATCTGCTTTTTTCCAAGTCTATTTTCTCTCTGCTCAGGACTATTCTCAACTTCACCTTTTCTATCCTTTGTCATTTCCACTCTCCTACTGAGAATGGTCAGTGATCTTTTCCTATTATTGAATTTTTCAGTTCTATATTTCCATTAATTTTTGCAGCTTTCGTTTATGTACTTGCGGTTTCATATTTTCACATATTTTACTAGGCTTAGGCTTTGTTATTGATTTCTGAATCATTGCTACGAAGGCTGCTCTAAAACCCTTGACTTATAATTCCAGTACCTGATTCATCTCAGTGTTGGCATTAGCTGAAGCTTTTCTCATTCAATGCTATTTTCTTGGTTCTTGGTATGATGGGTATTTTTCATTGTTTCCTGGACATTTTGCTACTGTGTTAGGAGACTCTGGGTTCTATTTACATTTTTTTTTTAGTAGGCAGTCAGCTTGGAAGGGTTTAATGCAGAAGTCTTGCCTACTTATGAGCTGCGGTTTCAAAATCAGTTTAACTTGCAGAGCCCTTTTGGCATTATTTTGGACTACTTGGTTTATCTGGTGCTGCTGGGTCCATGGTTGGTGCAGCCTGAGCGGTTATGGGGTTTTCTCCAGACTGGGCTGCTGGGGTTTCTCCTTGAGAGAGGGGAGAAACTAGCTGCTGCTGTCAGTGAGTCTCCCAATCGTTCCCCCTTTCCAGAGGTGCTGGATGCCAGAAGGCTCCCATTTAGCCTGGGAGAAGAGGAATCACTGGGTCTGGGTGACTTTTTCTGTTGGGTGTGTCAGACAAGATGCCCCGCTGCTCCTCCAGCCCTGGGGTGAGAGACCAGCTGGCCTTCCTCTGTCACCTGCCAGCCCTCTCCTTCTGTTGTCTCTTGATTTATTTCCAGGGCTTACAGTGGTGCTCTGTGCAGGAGGGTCATGGAGAAGGGGGTCCATGCCATCTTGTTGGGACCCAAAATCTCTGTTTGTTAAATGATACTCTAGCAGCTGCTCTGCACCAGGTGTCGTTCTAAGCATACCACAAATATTTACCGATCCTCCACTCAAAATGGCATGGCAATGTGTGCTATTTTGCCCTAGTTTTACTGATGAGGAGATGAAGAAGAGGAAGGGTAAGTGCTGGAGCTTGTATTTCTTTTCCTGGAGGGCCAGGTTGAGTTGAAGCTGTTTTACCTCATGTCCCTCCCAAGGGCAGCCACACAGAGAGGAGCCCGACGTTACTTCTCGTGATCTCCACTGGGCGTCAGTGTGATGGAAGAGGTTTTCTTCTGGCTCTACTGCAACACTCTTAATTTGGCCATTAGGGCAAGTGACCCCAGGACCAGGTGGACGGTAATGCTCCGGGTACTTCAGGAACAAAGAGTGGGGTAGGAGACCCCCATTGGTATAGCCCAAGAAGCAGCTCAGAATTTCTGTCCTCACACATATCCACCCCTTCCATGGGTTTTGGAAGGACCTGTGTTCTTCTGGTGATACCTAATCAGGCTACTGAGTGAGAACTCCTTTAATTACGCCGATACATTCTGCTAATTTGATCTTAACCACTTTTTTTTGTATGAATGTTTGCTATGAAAAGGTTTGCTTAGATTCAAAATCCTTTGGTATCATCTCATGAAAACTTAACTTTAACAACAAAGAAGTATTAATTTCAATAAGTATAATTTTAAATGAGTATATTTTTGAGTGGTTTTAAAAATGTATCTAATGCTTATGGAAACAAAACTCCATAAATGGTGACTGTCCAGAATTTCTAGCAAGTTTCTGATTAAGAATTGCATATAACCATTTCAAGTATACACATGATATTAACAATGTATTCAAATACATTTTGTCCTTTTTTTATTCTTGATTGATGCAGAAAAAGCATTAAACAAAATTCATCAACTTTTCTTGATAAAAACACTCAAAAGATAGGAATTGAAAGTATATATGAAAATCCAACATCCAGCATCATACCCAATGGTGAGAGACTGGAAGCCTTCCCCCTGAGATTGGGAATGAGGCAAGGATGTCCATTGTCACCACTATTATGCAACATTGTGCTAGAAGTCCTAGCTAGAGCAATGAGGCAAGAAAAAGAAATAAAAGATATCCAAATCAGAAAGGAAGAAGTAAAACTCTCATTATCTGCAGCTGACATGAACCTATATTTGGAAAATGCTGAGAAATCTATGACAAAGCTCCTTGAGCTAATAAATAAATTCAGCAAAGTGATGGGATACAAGATTACTGTGCAAAATCAGTGGAGTTTTTTTTAGCCAAGGAAGCAATTAAGAAAAAAATTCCATTCACCATAGCAATTAAAGCAATCCGTTCTAATTAGGAATAAACTTAACCAAGGATATAAAGGATCTGTACACAGAAAACTACTCAACATTGCTGAAAGAAACGAAAGAAAACCTAAATAGGTAGAAAGACATCCTGTGTTCATGGATAGGAAGACTAAATAGAGTTAAGATGTCAATTCTACCCAAATTGAGCTATAGATTAAATTTAATAACAATCAAAACTCCAACAACCTATTTTAAAGACTTGGAAAGCTTAGTTATTAAATTTATTTGGAAGGAAAGGGGGCTTGGAAAAGCCAAAAGCATCCTTAAAAAGAACAGAGGAAGGATTATACTTTCTGACTTTAAAGTTTACTAAAAGCCACGCTGGTCAAAACAGCATGGTATTGGCACAAAGACAGACATATTGATCAATGGAATCAAGTTGAGGGTGCTGAAATAGACCCTCAGATCTATAGTTAATTTATCTTTGACAAGTCCCTAAATCCAAAGAACTGGGACAGAATAACCTCTTCAATAAATGGGGCTGGAGGAACTGGATATCTATATCCAAAGAAATGAAAGAGGACCCCTGCCTCACCCCTTAACTTAAAGTGAATCAAAGACCTCATTATAAGAGCCAGTACTACAAAACTCTTAGAAAAAAATATAAGGAAACATTTTCAAGACCTTGTGATAGGAGGCAGCTTCTTAGACCTTACACCCAAAGCACAAGCATCAAACAAAAAAATAGATAAATAGGAACTCCTCAAGACTGAACACTTCTGTGCTTCAAAGGACTTAATCAAAAAGTTGGAGAGGCAGCTGACTCAATGGGAGAAAATATTTGGTAACCATATAATTAAGTTATCAAACCTGTTCAGTATTTGATATCCAGTATACATAAAGAAAGCGTACAACTCAAAAATAAAATGACAAACAACACAATTATAAAATGGACTAAAGATATGAATAGATATTTTTCTGAAGAGGAAATAGAGCTGACTAAAAAGCACATGAAAAGATGTTCATCTTAATTAGCTATTAGAGAAATGTAAATCAAAACCACAATGAAATATTATCTCACACCTATAAGCATGGCTGCTAGTAAACCACAGGGAAACTACAAACACTGGAAAGGATGTGGAGAAATAGGATAGTCACTGTTGGTGGGAATGTGTAATGGAGCAGCCGCTGTAGAATACAGTTTGCGGTTCCTCAAAAAACTAAATGTTGAGTTGTCCTATGACCTGGCAATACCACTACTTGGAAATACCCAGAAGAGCTGAAAGCAGCGACACAGACATTTGCACACCGATGCGCATGTTGGTATTATTCGCAATTGCCAACAGATGGAAACAATCCAAGAGTCCATCAATAGACGAGTAGATAAACAAAATGTGGAATATACATATGATGGAATATTGTGCAGTAGTTAGATGAAATGAGGGCCTGAAGCACATGACAACATGAATGAAACTTGAGGATAGAATGCTGAGTGAAATAAGGCAGACACCAAAGGATAGATATTGTATGATTTCACTAATATGAACTAACAAGAATATGTAAACTCAAGAGTCTTAAAATGTAGACTATAGGGGACCTAGAGTTAGACAGAAACTAGAGAAGGGGGAGCAGTCACCTAATATGTGCAGTCTTGCCAATGAAGTTGGACTTAAATATCTGGGAATGAATACAGGTGATTGTGGCTTCTTATTGGGATTATAAGTCATAGTGATGTATAGTAAGTGAATCTGACTGAAAGTGGTTGTTTAAAGGCATGTAAATGAGTTCTCGCAGAAACTACTACAAATGTACAAACTAGAAATTGAGGGGTATATGGAAAACAACATAGCTATTGCAAACTATGGACTACAGCTAACAGCAATATTTTAATATTCTTTCATCAACACTAACAAATTTATTACACCAATACTATGAGTCAACAATGGGGGCAATAAGGCATATGGGAGGATTTGGATTTATGTTTTATTTTTATTTCTGTTCTGGAGTAATGAAAACGTTCTAAAATTGATCATGGGGATGTATGCACAACTATACAATGATACTGTGAACCAGTGCTTGTATACTTTAGATGGTTTGTGTGGTGTGTGAATACATCTCAATAAAATTGAAAAAAATGTATTTTAACAGGAAGAAAATACAGGTTTATCATTCACTTTTTGAAAAAGCATGTGTCTTATTCAAATCCAATATTTAATATATTCCAATTCCTTGCTTTATTTTCTTGCCATAATTATACTAGAAAATGTAGTCTCTTTGAATTCTTAGTCTCACATCTATACCTTCATATCCCTTCCAGTTTAACCAGTGCATCTCACAAAGTATTTAGCAAGTATTGCTTTTGTTTATATGTTCCATGACATGGAAAAGACTTAGAAGCACAGCACTAACTCTCCTTTTCTAGATATTGGTTAATTTAATTGTGGAATATAGGAACTGAAAGCCAAAGGGGAAACAGGAGAAGGCAGGAGATTAGCACTCTGCATGGTGGAGAGAAAGCAGAACTTGTAGTTTGCTTCTCTATTTCGTTGACCACATTCCAGGGGTGGTGCAGTCCATTTGCCCACGTTCAACCAGCAAGCCCACTCTGCTTAGAGGAGCCAATCACACCCCTGCCACAGCACCCGCTGCTGGGCTCTCCCAGCAGGTGCGTCCTTGGGGTATTTCTTCCCAGTTTCTTACAGTAGTCCTGGCTTTCGTGACTGGGCATTTTCCACCACTCCCATGTCTTCAAATTTGTTTTAGCAAAAGTCGCCAGTCCTAGGCAGATGTCATCCTTAGACTCTGCGCCCTGCATAGAGCGGCCTCCTTCCCCAAGATGTCAACCTGCCTGGGAAGACAGGCAGCTTTTATGTAGAGCCCTTGTGCTCTCCTGCAGACAGTGCTGGCTCTCCGCCTTTGCCTCCCACTCACGTTAGTAACTAACTCACCCATAGTAGCGTTTCCCATTACTGGCATCGGAGAAGGAGTTTCGCTTCTTCTTCTATGATCTAAAATCAGCACAGTGTCTACTGGTGAAAGAAATGAAAACGCTGCGTAGGAGAGAGTGGGTTTGTCAAGTACAGACAACGACGCGTAAGCCAATGTGGTGAGTCAAGGTTTCCAGACAGATCCTTCCTTGTTCCGTGTTATCAGGTCTGGAAACATCAGGAAGCTGTCCTGCACTGGAAAGTTTAAGTGGCTCCTTGATTTGGATATTTGCATATTGAAACACCTTTGCAGATGTTGAAGACTGTGCTGCATTGGCATGGAAGCACTCCTACTTCTGCAGCATTTTAAGAAGCTGCACTGTCCCGAACCATCCTGACTTGGTAACCGAGCATTAGGAGGCTGTGGCCACGGGCTCTGAGGCCCTTACTCCGCCGTGTCATGCCCAGGACGCTGCCCCAAATGCTTGCTTCACGGCTGAGCAGAGAAGCTGGTTCAGCTCAGAGCCTTCCTTACAATCCTATCTGAGGTCTCCTGCCATGCCATTTCTTCCCCCTGCTTTTCCTCCAGAGTTCAATCCCAGTATTTTCATGCCCTGTACACTGTTACAGATGACCATGAATCATCATTCTTTGACCTTTACATTACTCTACAGCTTTGCTCATCAGTAACTGCCATTATCAGTTATTTATAGCATCGCTAGCCTGTGACTGGAAGGCTAATCTAAATTCTGAATACATAAAAGATGTAGACCACGTTAGAAGTGTTTAAAATGTAAGTAAACACCACCACAGTGTTTTGTGGCTGATTCTCTGTTTTCATAATAATGTAAGCACAAAATGTCACAATTGGAATTTATTCTAAGGCAATACTACCAATGAGGTGGAAACGGACATGCTGTAGCAATTTAAACAGTTCAGCTGTTGAAAATAAACACTCTTTGATTTCAACGTGAATAGTAGATGGGTCCAATCCAGGATATTTTAGGAGCAGATTTCCCCATTTCATAGAAAGCATATTATTTCCTTTCATTTTTCACTGGTCTTGGAAATATTTTGTTTCAATTGAGTGAAACTATTGAGTTGCCACATTTTTACGTTTTTATAGATTATGTCAATTTAAAAATATTAAACTCTTGAATTAAAAAAAAACTCTATTTTCTAATTAGCTCACTAAAAGCATCCCCAGAATACTATTTTCAGTTCATGATATTTAGTCATTGAAAGGAGTGAATTTGATGAGAAAACTTTGGATTTAGTTTTAAAAATGATGAAAAGTAATTCCTGGTAGGAAATGTAGATCCTTACTTTAAAAAGAATATGATAAAACATAATTTTAAATCTAGTGATGTCCCCAAAGGAATTATAGTTCAAGACAGTTTTCTGTCTTTCCTTTTCCTTTTCTTTTAACACAAGAAACTTTATGCACAGCTCACATAAAATAAAAAGTTAATAAAAGTAATATGTTTAGACATATGAGTTAAGAATATATATTAGGGGAAAATATAAAAGCTATATCCATGGCAGCTTAGAAAAGAGAACGAATTTTATTCTCCAAATTTTGATTGTGACCACCTTCTTCTCCCTTTTTCTTTGGTTTCTCCTCTTTGTCTTTTAAGGACTCTTCTGTGTTGGTCCAGGTATTAAGTGCTACAATTTTGCTTCCTTTTTATTTTCAGCTTTCCCTGTGTCCCTCTTCTCACGCCCCTTCATATGAGACCAATGCTGGGCCAGGCACTGAGCAAAATAGTCAAATGATCAGGATTCTTCCCTGGAGCTGCTGATAAATCACGAAGGTGCTGAACGAGGAAATCGACACAGATGGTATTTTGGCTTATTCTCTATGACACAGATGATACCCAGAGAAGAGCCATTTGCATCCGACTACGGAGGGTGTGTGGGAAAGTCTCTTACGAGGGTAGATTTTCACCTACGTTTGGAAGGATGTTTAAGCTATGGTTTAGTGAAGCATGTGGAAGGGTAAACGGCACAGTGGCATGAACCAGCCTTGCATTTGGAGAACAAATAGCATAACTGGATGGCTGGGGAAATGGGCTGAAGATAAGGCCAAAGTCAGAAGCCTGAGCCAAACAACGAAAGTCTCAAGGATCTGTTAGGGAGACAGAGGACATCCACGTGGATGTCTTAGCAACCTTAAACCAAACACTTCGAACAATTTGATCATCTTCCGTTTCCATATAAAGTTCCTGGTTGGACTTTTGCCAGTCCCGACTCCCAAGTTAAACTCTGGTGGCCAATGGGTGCAAGACTTCTGTTCAAAGGAATGAAAAAGTTGGGGCAAAGGATGTTAGTGATGGTGGCCCAATATGTGGAGTATCATTAGTATCACTGAATTGTACGCTTGACAGTGGTGGGTTGGGGGAGGGCATTGCTTGTGACTGGAAGCTATTTCATCATGAAAACTTCCAAGTGATGATCAAGGAGTGAAATAAAAAAGAAAGCTGCACTAGTGCACCAAACTGATATACTTGTATGATGAAAAAGCATACACTTTGATTGATTAATTGAAAATACAAGGTGAAAGACCACGAGCAATAAAAGACCACTAAATTAAAAAGAAATTTGTTGTATAGAATATTTAACTCAAAATTCCCCCTTTTAACCACTATCACGGGTACAATGCAATGGTATTAATTATATTCTACGTACTGTGCTACCATTACTAACATCTATTACCCCAGCTTTTTCACCACTGGAAATAGTTACCCATTGGACACCAAATTTTAACCAAGTACAAGTACCATAGTTGCAAAGTTGTTAGTTTTCAAGATTATAATGGCTCTGTGAAGATGAGGATGGCATTAGGGCAAGTCAAATGACACAAAGTTGGCTATTTTCCCAATAAATAGTCATTTTTTTCTTGAATAAACACTACTTGAGTTGTTGCAAGCCTTTAGTAATTTCCAGATTTCTGAAAAAGTTTTTTTTGATAGATTTTGCCTGTTTTTATAGATTTCCGGAGGTCCTTATTGCACCATTCAGGAAGTACTTTTTTCTGCTGTATTTATTTTATTTTATTGAGATATATTCACATACCATACAATCCATCCAAAGTGTACAGTGTCTTCTAGTATATTCACAGAGTTGGGCATTCATCCCACAATCAGTTAAGAATATTTTCACTATTCTAAAAAGAAAAACCCCGTAACCCTTAGTACTCACTGCTCAATCATTCCTCTACCCTTCTCTAGCTCTACATAACCAATAATTTCTGTCAGAGCAAATACTTTTTTCCATCTTTATAAATTTATTTATATTTACATTTTATATAAATGGAGTCAAACAATATGTAGCACTTTGTGTCTGGTTTCTTTCACTTAATATAATGTTTTTATTTTTATTTTTTGCAATTGATGGAAGAATATTCATTTCTCACTATTCATTACAGTCCATAGTTTACTTTTAGGTGCATTTTTACTCATCTACCTCCCTCTTATTGATACCTTGTAATGGTATCGGACATTTGCTCTAATTCATGGAAGAACATTCTTATATTTGCACTGTTGACCACATTCAACGCCCACCAGAGGGATCACTCTATCATACAGTCCCGTGTTTCATCCCCTGGCTTTCCTTCTATTGATATACATGACCCTAAAGTTTCCCTTCCAACTGCAATCAGACACACTGTATCACCGTTAATTGCACTCACTATAATATGCTGTCATCTCTATCCATTTCCAAACACTTACAGTAAACCTTATTACACATTCTGCACAAATTAAGCATCAGCTCCCCATTTCCTAACCTCATTATACCTTCTGGTGTCCTATATTCTAAATATTAACTCCACGAGTTTGCTTGTGTATTTAGTTCAAATTAATGAGGTCATACAATATTTGTCCTTTTGTGTCTGACTTATTTTATTCAACATAATGTCCTCCAAGTTCATCCATGTCATTGCATGCTTCAGGACTTCATTCCTTCTTACAGCTGAATAAAATTCCATCATATATATATATACACACCATATTTTGATCCATTCATCAGGCTGATGGACCCTTGGGTTGTTTCCATCTTTTGGCAATTGTGAATAACAGTGCTATGAACATCAGTGTGCAAATGTCTGTTCATGTCCCTGCTTTCAGTTCTTCTGAAGATATACCTAATAGTAGGACTGTGGAATCACATGGCAATTCTATACTTAGCTTTCCGAGGAACCACCAGACTGTCTCCCATAGCAGCTGTACCATTCTACAGTCCAACCAAAAGTGAACAAGTGTTCTTGTTTTTCCACATCCTCTCCAACGCTTGTAGTTTTCTGGGTTTAATAGTGGCCATTCAGGTCAGTGTGAAATGCCATTTCATTGTGGTATAGGTCTGCACGTCCTAATAGCTAGTGGTGTTGATTATATTTTCATGTGCTTTTTAACCATTTGTATATCCTCTTTCAAAAAATGTCTGTTCAAGTTGTTTGCCCATTTTTAATTGGGTCATTTATCATTTGGTCATTGAAGTTATAGGATCACTTTATATATCCCGATTATTAAACCATTATTAGATATGTTGGTCCCAAATGTTTTCTCCCATTTAGCAGACTGCCTTTTCACCCTCTTGACAAAATCCTTTGGAACACAAAATTATTAAATTTTGAGGAGGTTACATTTATCAATTTTTTCTTTCATTGTTCATGCTTTAGGTATAAAGTCTAAGGAAACCATCCCTACCACAAGATCTTAAAGATACTTTCCTACCTTTTCTTCTGGGAGTTTTATGGTTCTGGCTCTTATCTTTAGGTCTTTGACTAGTTTGAATTAATTTTTGTATAAGGTGTGATATAGGGGTCCTCTTTCATTTTTTTTGCATATGGATATCCTCTTCACCCAGCACCATTTGTCTGAGGAGACTGCTCTGACCCAGTGTGGTGGGTTTTTAGCAGCCTTGTCAAAAATCAATTGACCACAGAAGTGAGGGTCTATTTCTGAGCTCTCAGTTTGGGTCCATTGGTCAATATGTCTATCTCAATGCCAATACCACGCTGTTTTGACCACTGTAGCTTTGTAATATGCTATCATGTCAGGTAGTAAGAGTCCTCTAACTTCATTTTTCTTTGGCAATATGTTTTTGACTATTCAGGGCCCCTTACACTTCCAAATAAATTTGATAATTGGTTTTTCCATTTCTGCAAAGTAGGCTGTTAGAATTTCGACTGAGATTGCACTGAATCTTTACATCAGTTTGGGTAGAACCGACATCTTAACAATAGTTTTTCAATCCATGTACATGGAATGCCTTTCCACTTATTTAGGTCTTCTTTGATTTCTTTTAGACATGTTTTGTAGTTTTCTGAGTTTAGGTTTTTATATCCTTGGTTAAGTTTATTCCTATATATTTGATTTTTTCCATTGCTACTGCAAATGGAATTTTTTTTCACTGATTTCCTCCTCTGACTGCTCATTACTAAAACACTACTGATTAGTGTTAATCTTGTATCCCTCCACTTTGATAAACTCATTAGTTCTAGTAGCTTTGTTGTAGATTTTGCAAGACTTTTTGTTACAAGATCACATCTGCAATAGTGAAAGTTTTATTTCTTCCTTCCCTTTATTTTTCTTGCCTAATTGCTCTAGCTAGAACTTCTAGCACAATATTGATGCCAGTGGTGACAGGGCATCCTTGTCTTGCTCCTAAACTCGGTGGGAAAGCTTTTAGTCTTTCACCACTGAGTACAATGTCAGCTGTTGGTTTTTCATATATGCTCTTTGTCAGATTGAGAAAGTTTCCTTCTATTCCTATCCTCCAAAGTGTTTTTATCAAGAAATGATGCTGGATTTTGTCAAATACCTTTTCTATATCAATTGAGATGATCATGTCGTTTTTCTCCTGTCTAGAACTGTTGTTCCAGTCAGTTTCTCTCTGTTCCTTTACTGTTTTTCTAGAAGAGAAGTGCAATCCACAATTCCCTAATCAGCCATCTTCCTGGAAGCCCTCTTCTCCTTTTTATATTATCAATTTTGTGCAATTTAATTAATGCTTAAGACAATCAACATTATTATTTTATGCAGTCACTAGTCATTTAAATTCATTTATACATTTATCTTACAACTTCTTATTCATGACTGCATCTCCTTATTCTCATCTGTACTCGTTATTTTCCTTCTGGCTTTAGAACTTCCTGTATTATCTTCTTTAGTATGAATCTGCTTGTGACAAATTCTGTTGGTTTTGCTTGTCTAAAAATGCCTTTATTTTGCCTTCAGTTTGAAGAGTATTTTACCAGGTATTGTATTCTAGGTCTAGATGTATTTCCTAAATTGTGTCTGAAATAGGCAGAAAATTTGAGGCTGTGGATGAGGATATACTCTGCCAGAGAGGATAAATGTTAATTTCTAGCAGGCAAAATGCCTAGGAGCAAATCGCCTTAATTCAAATTTATGGTGAACAGACATAAAGCTGGGCTCCCGTCTGAGTGAAGGTGGTCATTTTCAGACCACACCTACTTTTAGCTTGCCAGCTTATAGGTCTGTGTTATTTTGCAGGGCCTCTCCATCCTTTGCAGACCCTGAAATCCAGCTTTGGGGTAAGCCCAAAGTTCTGTGTTTCTTCTTAACCTCTCGGCCACAAATGTGGCTCAGCCTCTCAGCCGCTCTGCCATGACATTCTGTCCACTTTTCTGTCTCTTTCACTGATCTTTACTGTTTTCTCTTATTTTAGTTTTCTGACGGCCAGAGCAAATACCATGTAGTGGCCTGGTTTAAACCACCATCATTTATTATGGCTGAAGCTTGTGATGCTGCAGGAGTCCAAATTAAGGCATCATCTAGGTGATGCTTTCCTCCTCAAAGCTGGCGCTCTGGGGCTGGCTCCCAGCGGCCCTTAGTCCTTGGCTTCTCCATCCCATGACATTGTACATGGCGGCCTCTCCCTTCTCTTCCAGGTTCCACTGACTTTCAGTTTTTTGGCTGCAATCTGTGTGGGTTTTTCCTTTCTTACAGCCTTCCCTATAAGGCCTTCAGTAATAAGATTAAGTCCCATCCTGGGTCACACCTTATCTGAAGTAACCTCATCAAAAGGTCCTATTTACAGGGGTTTACACTCATAGGAATGGATTAAGTTTAAGAACATTTTTATTGCGGTGCATAGCTCCAAATGATCCCATACTGAACTTTGGGAAGATACTGCAAGGATCTATACCCATGCCCTTCTCTAACAGCTGAGCGACTCGTTAGCCCTGAAGCATCAGTGATCCCACGGTAAGTGAATGGAACACACATGAACACACATACTCCAGAGACTCCAGGTCTGCATTCCCACTGCAGTGGGATGTTCCCAGTACAACAGGAGATGCTCCTCGGAGATCTTTTATGCTTGTTTTTCTCATCAGTGCTCTCATAAGTCTTTATGGTAACACCCTCTTCCAGGCACCAGGGAACTGACTGTGGGTTCCTTCCATTTTCCTGCCACCCACTTGCTCTTAGCCATTGTTCAATAATAGAAGCAATATTTATCACTCCTCCCTGCCTTGTACAACTACCACTTTATCTTTACATGATGAAAATTTTGCCTATTTTTAAAAAGCCACTTAAATATTGCCATCTTCATATGGCTTTTCTTTTTGCATTTTCTCATGCCTCCCTCCTCTGTGCCCGTATAACCCCTTGTACCTTCTTTATGGTCTTTATAGTCTGTTTTAAATGACAGCTGTCTTTGTGGTTTTCTTATCTGCACTCCTAAATTTAAACTCTTTGTATGCCCTGGAATACTTGCTTAAAGTACTTCTCATAGATGGTATGCAAAATATCTATGGAATTGCATTTCAAATGCTTTCAAAAGTAATATTTATTAAGAAATAGAAATCATATCATGAATAGTTCATAAGTTATGAAGTTTATTGGACATTACGCTTGTAACTTAATAAATCACCATTGCAAAAGCCAACACATTTCCGGTATATTGCATTTTGTCTGCTTTAGCAAAATGTATGTAATCATTACATTCTTACCAAAATATAGAAAGATGTACACAGAAAAATTCTGAAAAAAGCAATGATGATAAATCTATTAAAATCTAGAATCCAAACCCAAACCTTAGTTTTCCAGAAATTGCATTACTTGTAATATCATGCCACAAATAAAATGTATATTGTACCTGCTTAAAGAAAACTTTATTTACATATACTCTCTTTTAATCTTGTGATTGTATAATTCTAAGAACTCCTTTAAATTATTTTATGATTAATAATAATGAGGAAGCTGGAATTAATTCATCAGATGAAAATAATTGTAAGTAAATAATGAATTATTTCAATTAAAGCATAGTTTATAGAACTAATACTTTTTAATGAGATCATTAATATTGCACTTCCTTAATTTAATTTTATTTATTTAAACCTCAACTTGTTCTCAAAGTGTAATGCTTTTAACAAAAATGCATACAACATAGTACAATATCATAAACTAAAAGTTGTGTATAACATAGAGTATGGTAGTTTGAAGCTGGCCCAGAAGAGCATGTTCTTTAAGCTAATCCATCCCTGTGGATGTAGACCCTTTGTAAGTAGGATCTCTTGGTGAGAAGACTCTTAAGTTGGGATGTGGCTCACCTCATTCAGGGTGGGTCACAATCCTCTTCCTGGGGTCCTTTGTAAGAGGATAAAAGACAGAAAAAAAAAAAGCCCCAGAGAAGCTGAGAGAGAAAAGACAGAGAGAAGCTCAGACAGACCATGAGACGCTGAAAGCAACAGGAGCAAAGGACCAAGAGACATTGCCATGTGTCTCGCCAAGACGCCCGATCGCCAGCAGCCTGTTTCCAGAGTCCAGGCATCATCTTGATAATGCCTTACCTTGGACATTTTCACAGCCTTAGAACTGTAAGCTTGTAACTTAATAAATCACCATTGTAAAAGCCAACACATTTCTGGTATATTGCATTTCATCAGCTTTAGCAAAACAAAACATATGCATACACACACATTGACACAAACACAATATGCATCGATGAGCTAAGGCAATGAGTGAATAAGGATTGAGACACTGAACGGACCCAAGGACAAAACTAGATGAGGTAATGCATTCTGGACTTACCAGCATTAGATAAAAATTTGGTTCTAAACTTTCCATGAGCCAATATGAGAACAGAAGCATGATCGGTAATATAGTTCTAAGCCTCCAAAAAAATAAAACCACAATTATTCCATAAAAGCACATCATATGCTTATAGCAGACTTGGAACTAATTTCTCCCAAATGTCCATGAAGAGAAAAAGGTGTAGTTTAGTTAACAATGAGCTCAGTCACTTTTTTAGAAGTAAACATTGAAAGGGCTGTTTAATCTGCAAAGCCCAGTACATACACTTGGGGTCTTTAAGGATATCACTAGCCAGTCCTTGACAGTGAGCAAATGCCGACAACCCATTCCTGCTAACGTTTAAATGCTGAGGAGAAGTCAACAACAGTTCCAAAAAAATCTCAGATTACTCTTGGAAGGCTTCCCACAAAATGACTGTCTCATCTTGCCAGGCTGCATGACACGTACCACACACACAGGTGGTTGTGGCTTAAACAAAAAACACTTCTCAGATCAGGGGGGCACAGGCCAGATGTGCAAAACCACGGCGTCTGCAGGCCACACTTTCTCCCAGACTGCAGAGTGCTGGCTCCGGCTTCTGCAGTCCTTGGGGCTCCTTGGCTGGCAGCTCTGCCTGTTTTATGGCCATCTGCTGTAGTCTGCCAAAGCTGCCAAAATGCAGCACACCAGAGATGGATCGGCTTTTATAAGGGGATTTATTTAGTTAAAAACTTATGGTTTTTCAGAGGAAAGGCAGCTAGCTTTCACCTTAGGTTCTCTGTTCAATGGGAAGGCACAGCGCAATGTCGGCTGGCTTCTCAAACATCTGGGCTGAGCTGTGGGTGCTGAGATGAGGTGGGCCAAGCTGCTGAGCTGGCTTCTGACCTCTCTCTTTTAAGCCTCCAGCTAATGAAATTAAACCTCACTCACTGTGGCAGGCACTGCCCTTAGCCGACTTCAAATGTCATGAGCCATAGACGCATTTCACATGCTTATGATTCACGTCCACAGCCACAGAACTAGGCACCTCACCTGGCCAAGCTGACACCTGAACCCAACGACCACACCATCTTTTTCTGCCCCCTCGTTGTGTCCTCTCTGCCAGTCTTCCTGGCTTCAGGATTGCAGCTCCTGCCTTTGGCCTTCTCTCCAAAAGGCTCCAGTAACTGAGGAAAGCATGCCCTCCTGCAGCCGGGCTGCCCCAAGACAGGGTCTCAGAAGACCCAACCCACAAATGAGTGTACACCTTCACTGATCACACACCTCCCAAGTGACCTGGGCTGCTGGGCTCACCCCCACGGGAATGGGAATTAGACATGGACGTGACTTCTGTGAGGGCACATGACTCAACACAGCACATTTACCCCCAAGGGGAAAAGGGAAAAGGGGAATTGGATAAACCATGCTCTGAGTCCATTCATGTGGGAACATGGCCAAGAAGTTGATTAAGGTGAAAAGTTAAGAAGAAAGAAAGAAGTCTCGAGAATAAGGATTTCTAGAGAATGAAATCTAGAGAAGAAAGAAGAAATACTTTCTTTAGTCCATATCTTTCCTTTAGCCAATACATACAGATGCTCTAACAATACGCACGCTGATTTGTGTTAGAACCACCTATGTGGGCTCCACGTACGTGGACTTGTATAAATCCGTGTAATATACACATCTAGGGAGAGGCAGACGCGTGTGTCAGTAACTGAGAATGCCACAGGAATCCTACCTTCTCTAGTATTTCAGACACTGACTTCATAGCCGTAGGATCGGCTCTAAAAAATGCACTTCTTTCCATCATTTGGTTATACGGCCTTTCAAACACAAACAACGAAAAAAAACCTGTCTTTTTTTTTCGCATGGGCAGGCACCGGGAATCGAACCCAGGTCTCTCTGGCATGGCAGGCGAGGGCTCTGCCACTGAGCCACCGTCGCACGAGCCCCCATCTTATTTTAGATGCACCACTTTTTGTCTGATCTGCCCCACTTGCCTAGACAAAGTTATTTTTCTTGGATAGTACGTCTCAAGCAACTTGAGCACTAGCTCTAAATCTCAGTCTCGCTGAATAAACCCCCGAGATTAAGGAACTATTCTGAATTTCATAATGACTGGCTTTATAAAGGATAGCCTCCGTCGGTCAGACGTAAATAGCACGCAGGAGAACAGCGGGCCGTGGGGATTGCTAAATGAAGCCTCGGCAACTCCTGGTTATGTTCCCAGGCCAGAGAATGCGGACGGGCTGCGTTAGAGTCAGATCATCCCGCACATAAATATCTTTTTAACATGCAAGTCACAAACATCCCGTTCTAATAAAAACCTTCACGCCATAAATGCATCACCCGCTCCCACTCTTCACAAATGCGGGTGGTGAGGGACTGTTCTTTTCTGCTCTGTTAAAGTTCACTGCATAATTTTTAGACTGAGTCTCCTGTATACATTGTCATCCTTTCTTTAATTTACTTTCATCTCTCAAAATCTACACAAAAATTTAAATTCAGTTTAGGACAGAAACTTAAAATCCCCTTTTATGGTGATCCCCGGTGATCGAAAATATTAAATTAATAATGTTTAGAATGAAGGGTAAAATGTCAAACTGCAAAGTAGAATTAAATCAGGCAGATGCAGATGAAGAAATTAAATAATCTGATCTAAGAAGTTTGAATGTAGATTTCGGTAAAATATATTTTAGCTAACAAGGAAGACATCCTACAAAATAAATTTGGGAGTAGTGTTTGGCAAAGCATTTCTGTTAGGCCTGGAATCTGGGAATGACTCTATAAAGAAAAATATTAAAGCCAGTGGATTCTACTGAGATGTATACCCTAGTAGGATAAACAAGATAAACCTAGATTGATGCAGCAAATAAAATGGACAGAATTAAGGCTGAATAACTGGAGAGTAGGGAAGCCATAGACATTTTACTGAAATAAATTTTGACTCTCAAGTCAGAGGCAACTTTTCTCTTTCTTTTCTCTTCTACTTCTGCCCCAATTCCAGCTATAGATTATTGACAAATGCACTAAAGCTTAAAGCTATTTCCCCCTTGCTATCATGATCATTGCAAAAATATGGACTCTGCTCTCCCCAGAAACTTCTAGTAGAAGTTCTCAGCAGGTATGATTCTGAAATAAACAATCCTCAACATGGTGGCACTGCTTTGGGGATTTATAATGTTATCTTTCTCTTACCATACTCTGCTCATATATTTTTTCACTCCATTTTCCACTGTCATCAAAGTTAAGTCCTAACCGAAGAAATAAATGTTCACTTTACTTCTTTCGTGGAGTGGCAGCTTCCTTCCTAACTCCCTCCCCTCTTCTCTAAGCACACTTTCTTCTTGTGAATTTCTCCATTCGCTTTTAAGGATCTGTCCCCTCCCACCGTTACTGACAACAGTTCAGACAGCACTGGAATGGGGCGTGTTGCAAACAGCAAAGACCCTTCTCCAGACCCCAGAGAGAGGACGGTCCAGCCACCCCAGGAGGAGATCAGCATCGCCCAGGGAGGCCTGGATAGTTCTCAGGACAGAGAAATTCTTTCTTATGCAAAGTTTAAATTTTCTTTATAGTGATTCAAGCATACAGTTCCACTTTGGATATTCTAGAAAAATACAGCAAATTCAGTCTTTCTTCTACAGGCAACTTTCAGGCTTCCTCTAGGGAGTCTCCATTGATAGC